>JAJPUD010009824.1:51143-69957 GCA_023553655.1 Myrmecobius fasciatus | reverse complement strand
TTTTTTTTTTTTTCTTTCCCTACCCAGCTTCTAAGAAGTTCAAATGCCACTCAACTCTCAATCTTTTGCTTCCTTTGCCTAGCAGATTCTGATAAAACTTGGAAAGCTAGGACAAACAAACTGGAACTCCAAGCCTTCAGTATGCACTAGCTAAGATTATGGTTGCTATCAGGAACGTACATTGCCTGGAGACCTTTATCTCTTATCAGGAACAAAGAATGCATAGTGCTATCTATACTCTGGGGATAGACTAACAGAATCAATTCCAAATAAACCTGTCCAGATGTCATACTGAGGAGGTGACTAAGTTCTCACAGACTAAATGTAAATGTATAGGAGTGTGTATTTGTTGTGTGTGTGTGCATGTGTATGATGTGCTTAATAATGCGAATTTCCCCAATCAATAGGTTTGGTTTAGATGGCTTTAAATAACCAAATATTGATCTGAAAAATCATTACATGGAATGTAAGAATAAAATAATAGTTTTTGTTACCCTTTAAAACAAATAATAATGAAGCACTAAGAAGGCTTCTTAATTTAGGTTCTACTTAAGAGGCGAAGAAAATTATTTAAGCTGCATATGGATATACACAGTTGTAATTCCTGGTTGCTGACTTGAGCTTGGGAGCAAAAATGCTCTGAATGCTCCCATGATCATCCTGAATTAGATATTGGAGATTCAGTGTCAAAAATAAATGAATCAACTTCATGAAACTAAGTAACTGATGACCAATATTTTGCTAAGTTCTTTAAGATACATTTTTTGATACTAATGAAAGCATACTTGAAAAAAATCAATAACAAAAAATCTTCACAAAATTTTGAAACTTTCAAGGAAAAAATAATTGTATCTAAAAATGAATGTATCCAAAGCTCATTCTTTTCACTTAACTCTGCAAATGTAATTTAGTCATACTAGGCAAGAGTAGTTTTCCCTATCTTGGATTTCTGCCAAATAGGTTAAATTGGCAAGCAATTTCACTACATTTCCTGTGTGAATGGGGAAAAAAAAAATGCAAGTAACAGATATGGTCATTATCCAATTAAATAATTAAAACATAAACAAGCTTCTTGGTTAATTTTAATATCCAAGTTACATAATAATTTATGCTATATATAACATTCCTGGATTTCATCAGAATCTCATCATTTGTCAAAATCACATCAACCCTGAAACTCAGTCCTTCTTAGTACATTTTATTCCTTTTTTCCCAGACAGCTCTCAGGACAGGTGGTGCATCATTTCTTATCAAACTGCCTCTTTGCTTCCATCCTTTTTCCATCTTTTTAAGTGCTGTCTTCCTCATTAGACTGTGAGTTTGTTAAAGGCAGGGGATGTCTTTTGCCTTTCTTTGTATCCCCAGCACTCAGTATAGTGCCTGAAACATAGTTCAAGGCTTAATAAATCCTTGCTGACTATTGACTAATTATTTTACAATTTTTATTTTACTTAAAACAATGTTTTTAAATATAGCATATTGGCCATCCAGAAATATAAAACTTCAATAAAAATTAAAGTTGTCTGCATATAACTTATTTCTGTCATGTTTTATGCAAATAAAAAGCAGAATTTGTGGGGCAGCTAGGTGGCATAGTGGATAGAGCACTAGCTCTGAAGTCAGGAAGACCTGAGTTCAAATCTGGTCTCAGACACTTAACATTCCCTAGCTGTGTGACCCTGGGCAAGTCACTTAACCTCAATTGCCTCAGCAAAAAACAAAACAAACAAAAAAAAAAAAAGCAGAATTTGAGGAAAATCATTCACTACAGATTTTATCAATTCATAAATCACACATATATAATAAGTGGCTGGAGCTCTTACTGTCCTTGAAACCATTATGAAAACAAAATCTGGAGGATTTATAGAACCTTAGAGAATTAGGATCTTTAAAATCTGGAAAATTTTTCACTTGATTTACTGCCTCAAGTGCTATCAATTGAGAATCATTTGAATAAATTATTTGTAGTATTTCAAAAATCAAACATATATCTAGAATAGTTCTTAACTTTGTGTGTGTGTGTGTGTGTGTGTGTGAGTCATAGACAAATTTTGGCAATTTGGTGAAGCCTATGAAGCCTTTTTCGGAATAATGACTTGTTGTCTACAGTTACAATTACAGGAAATGCTAAATTTCAGTTAAAGGTTATAATAATGATGCCACAAACCCCATCCAAGTTCACAGATCCTCTAAAATCTATGCATAGACACTTAATTAAGAACACTTGCTCTAGAAGAATTACAGACTAAAAATTGGTTCAGTCTGTTTTCTCACTAACAGTTTCATATTAAGAGAATAGGAATTTTAACTGAAGAAGAAAGAAGATAATTTTTGGAGCGTTCAATACTTTGGGGAATAGGATGAGCCTAATTAGACTTAAAGCATTAAGAATGTGGAAGAGTTGAGAGGTACAGAAAAAATACAAAGCCAGTTATCTATTAAAAAAGAATGCCTTGCTAGGAACAGAAAAGAAACTCTATGCTTCTCTTCAATATTTCCTGCTTTCAGGATTCACAACTCAAGAAAATAATACTATAACTCGGGGTCTTAATAGGTAAGCAAGGGATAGTCTGGAAAACTAATTTGGCATTTCTAGCTTCTCTTCTTAAACAAAAAAAAGTTAAACAAATACTGTCCCTTCAATCTACAGTATGATTTTTAGCATCCTGGTTATTCTTCTTTTATTATTATCAAGCAAGGTACAAAAGAAGCTGAAGGATAATTGAAGGTATTTGCTGCTGTCATGGAGGATATTTTGTGGAATAGGGAACTGATTATCTATGGATAGTGTTGTTTTCTAAATTCTTTTGATTTTAAATGAGAATGTTTTTTTCTGTACTGAGACTGCATTATTTGGATTTGGTGTGTTACCAGAAAAAGATCATTACCAGAAAACAACATCCTGGAAAGCACCAAAGTACTTTTATTTCTGCCCCTCTGATTGGAGGGTAGAGCAGAAAGTTTCCATTTAAAGACCAACAGCCTGGTCATTTCTCACCAGCTGAACAATTGAATCCAACTCCATGGCACCTTTCCACCTGCTCTTTTTCTGCTGCCTTTTGTATGTCGCCAGCTCCTTTAGTGGAGGGACTATCTTTCATTTTCTTATTTGTATCCTCAGTACTTAGAATGGTGTCTAGCTCAAAGCATGCACTTAATGAATTTTTAATGAATTGATGATACTGTGCTTTTTGTAAATATAATAAGGCTTCCTTCACTGAGACTCACAATGGTTTTTAAAAAATTAGACTGATTGTTCACATAGGAAAAAAAAACACACTAAAAAATACCAATTGCACAGAATATGATAGGCAAGTGGATGGCCACTAAAGTGAGCCTTGATTTATATAAAAGGAAGAGAGCAAACTAGATGGCATCTGAGAAATTGTATGGTGTTTTTAAAAATCTAAAGCTGCTTCCCAGTGCAAACTGCCAACTTTTTCAAACAAATAGTTTGGCATTTTTTATGGTTGCAAATGTTGGAAAACCACAATTTCTAAAGTATCAAAATTACATCGTACATACAAAAGTACATACAAAGTACATTGGAAAGCTACACAAATATGCTGCATTTTTAAAATTCAAAATTGTAAGAAATGATACAAAGGCTATCATTGAGGAAATGTATGATAAAAAAAAGAAGTGGATCTCCTGTGATGAAAGTGAGATAGATGGACAAATCAAGTACAACACTGATATTCATAAAATATTTTAAGAAAATCAAGAATGGCCTCTAGCAATTTGAATAAATCTTGAAGGAAAAAATAGAAGACAATAAGTACAATAATCACAAAGAAAGATAAGTCATGTGTGGACTATAACATGTAATGATGGAGAAATTGTTCATTTACTATTATCTTTAAAAATAAAATGGAAAATAATATAAAAATTTCATAAAATACACCCAAATCAAATAAATACAGACTTACCTATTGACATAGTACTGAACAGGGCTGGATCAACAGCAGGTATATTCTGTGGAGTAGGTTGGATGGTACTACCTGTTACACCTGCAAATCATAAAGTACAAATAGCTATGAAAGTGTCAAACCCTTAATTATGAACTTGGAAAGCATGCTAGAAATCACACAGAAGTTTTACTCCATTACCTAACTATACTTGCTACCCATAATAGATTTTGATTTGATATATTTGATAAAGAAGGTATACAGTAAAGGGATAAAAGTAAACTTTGAGAATTTATGTAGAAAGCTCCCAATGATGTATTTTTTTTTGGTCACATATATCTAATTATTTCAAACTGCTTTTGAATTATAACTGAAGACGGAAATAAAGTCCTCTTAATTTCTTGGCTATACTGTTATCACTTTGCATTAACATGTTCCAAAGTACTCTCCATTTTGTGAATAAACCTATTTCCATTTACCTCATATACTGATGCATTCTTTATTTCTAGTTAGAAGTTGCTATAAATATTACATGATCTTACGAACTCAGGTATTCCTAACTAAATGCCTCTGCCTCTCAAAATCCACCTGTTATGACCTGGGTGACTTAGGTAGGTCACTTGCTCACTCTTAGACTCAATTTCCTCATCTGTAAATTATTGGATTAAATACCCCCTTAAGATCCCTTCTAGCTCTAAGTCTATAATCCTTGTTCTGTATGAAAATGGCAAACTACTGGTTGACATAATACAAGAGGTATTATGATGTTTATATACAGTCAATCCTCAACATTCATGCATCTAACTTAGTAACTGCCAATTTTGATTGATTAATGAATGGGAGGGTTAATTAGGGTTAAAAACATTGAAGGAAAAGAAAGGTAATCATTTCTCCAACTGTGTAAATATAATTCAAGGTACATTAAAAACAAAGGGAAAGGAGCCTCTTTCCCCCCAACAGCAATAAAGTGATCAAATAAAATAATGTATATTGTGTACTTTGAGGGCCTTAAAATTATAAGAATTATTAATGATAATTATTAAAACTATATTTCCTTTTAAAATACAAATTTCCACAAACCTCCATTACTGGATTAAATACCAATTTAGGCTTGGATTTTGAGGCAAGAGGCAGTTGGTAGGAGGTAATAACTTGATGGCACAGAGGAACCAAGAAAGTAGATTAAGAAGAGAAGTCAAACTGGGCAATTTTTGAGGATACAGAAATGTCCCAGGAAAATAGTTTTAGATTTGTGATCTCCGGTAGGATTATTAAAATTCTAGAAAAATGGCTCCACATTAGGTTGTGGCTAGAAATTCTTGGCATATATTATATTATGAAACTTATTCAACTTTTAATGACATGTAATCTAGAACAATATTTGGAGAATGATAAAAGTTTAAGAAATGAAGACTACAAGAAATTATGTGGCTTAATAATGAAGCTGATGGTCACGTAAACTAGATATTTGCATATATTCTTTAGGGATAACCTTCTACATACAGCCTTATCTATTATTTAACAACATTGTTAAAAAAAAAACCAATAACAATAACAAAAAAAGGATATACATTTAAACTAAAACCTTCACTACTACTTAAACCCATTAACATTTTCCTAAAAGGTTCATAAAAGTAACTCTCATAATCCAAACAGGAAATTCTAGACCCCTTTGGCTTATGCTGATGGAACCCTGACATCATCTTATTTTCTGAGTGTTTACTGTAGGATAAAATTCAAAGAGAGCAGAAGAACAGAAAGTTGCAGAACTTGATGAGTATTTGTGAGAAGGATGAATGGAGAAGAAAGCAAGATCCCAAAGATTCTTATTGAAAAACTTGTTTCCCTTATAGTCATTTCAGGAGTTGAAGGATAAGGAATCTCTCTCATAATTTAACTGTAATGGAAAATAAAATTATATACATCTCAAAAATTTATTTTTTAAAAAACACAATTACAAGACAATTAAGAATCTTTGAAGGTTGTCAGGTTCATATACTCTTTCTTTTGGTAAAGTTATTTAAATCAATATGAACATGTGAGGAAATATATACACATTGAATAAGTATGTATGTGCATATAACACACGTACATATACATATATAAACTTATAAATGGAATCTGTTTTCATCACTTAGTAATCCAAACTATAGAACTTTGGATTTGAAATCGGAAGATCTAGAGTTTGAGTCACAGTCACAGAACTGAAGCTAGAAGAAACCTGAGAGGTCAAGCCCAACACACTCATTTTATGGATGAGGAAACTGGAACCCAGAAATATTAACTAATGTGCACAGTATAAAACAGTAGCAAGTGTCTAAAATGGAACTTGAACTCAGGTATTCCTAACTCAAACTGCCTCTGCCCCTCTCAAATCTACCTGTTATGATCTGGGTAACTTTAGGTAGGTCACTTGCCCTCTCTTAGACTCAATTTCCTCATCTGTAAAATATTGGATTAAGATCCCTTAAGATCCCTTCTAGCTCTAAATCTATAATCCTCTAGTTTTGTACTATGTGAAAATGGCAAGCTACTGGTTGACATAATGCAAGAGGTATTATGATGTTTATATACAGTTAATCTTCAACATTCATGCATCTAACTTTTGAGACTTCAGGCATCTGTATGACTTTATTAGTAATATCAATTTCACGTTGGCAACTGCATTTCTGGCTATGCGCAAGAGAGAAAAAAAAGAGAGGCATGATAAGCATAAGTTTACATTTGCAAAACAGAAAGAAAAGTACTCATAAAAGTGCTTGTGAATCTTCTCCAGAAAGTTTTAAAATAAACTTTAAAGTGCTAATGGGGGAACTGAAAAAATGACTTAAATTGTATAATAATGAGACGGTAGTAACTCCTAACCTTGAGTGTCCAACCAGACTAGCCTGTACTGCTGGGCTCCTAAGCATCCTAGATAGAACCTAGCAGAGAAAGCTGCTGGGTCAAGCCAATCCAGGCAGGTATTCCTAGCTTGGATGGATTCTCAGATGAAGCATGTGCTTTTCATCAGGGGATAGTTCAATCACACAATAAAAAGGGAAATCAGAGATAGCAGGTCCTCCCTTTCCCTTTTTTTACCTTAGTGTTACCTTAGTGACATAGCAGCCCCACTTCCACCCTGAACAGTCCAGAGTTGCTTCTCATCTCTCCTTTATTTTATGGGTTATTTAATGGTTATTAAGTTAGGAAAAGTGCATATTATCAGAATTAATGTTTTTAAAATAAAGAATGATAGGCAAAAAATGTATTTTGAGCAATCTCTAGTGAAAGATTACAGTTTTTTGGTGATTGTAAGCACTTCATCTCCTATTTCTTATAAATTCAATGTAGAAATATTTGTCAGGTTTTTTTTTTTTTTGACTTTTGCAGTTTTCTAGGAATGTTTCGTCCCTCCCTCCCCCAAAAAACTGTTTGTAATCTCATGAATATTGCAATGTAAATACATAATTTGACATTTACAAACTTCTGACTACAAGGCAAAAAGAAATAGATTCCTTTTTAGCTATAAAATATATGCAATGTATCTCAAATTTGGGGGAAATATTTTTTGCAAATACCTCAGACACCTCAGTTTTATCCATTCAACAAATATTTGTTAGCAAACATCTATTATTTGCAAGGCACAAAGAGAATAATGACATAAAAAGAAAATTCTGATGATCAAGGGAACAAAGTTACTCTTTTCTTGTCTGTCAGAAAAAGCATAATTTGCAGGGATTCCTCTCTCTTCAAATGTAAGTAAGTACATCACCTCCAGTGATGAAGATTGTAACAACCTTCTTTATATTTTAGTAGATAGTCTTCAAGAGTGGTTGGGTCCAAAAAATTCATTACCCAAGGTCAACCTGGTAATGAGCTTCTTCAAATTTAACAGTACTTAGTAAATAATATATGTGTGTGTGTGTGTGTGTGTGTGTGTGTGTGTGTATCCGTATGTATATGACCTTCTCTTAAAAAAAAACATCATTTAATTATAGTATCTGGATTTATCACTACAATCTTTCATAAATAATTACAGGACTAAAAGAAATTTATTTCAAAAGAAAAGAAAATATGTCCCTGGCATTCAGAATATATTTACTGCTTTGAGTACAAAAGGAAAATGCTTCATTTGTTTAAACAGTCTATCTTTTCTCCCTGTCCCCTCTCTCCCTTTAACCCCCCTGCCTCCAACTTTGGGTGTTAGAAGTAGAAATTGTAATAGCACATACTATTCTTTTCAGATATCTTAAGGATTTCCCTTTGATAAAAGTGCATCCTGAATCTTTATGTGGGGAAAAGCAAATCATTCTTAAAATGAGAAAGAGGGGAAACATCTGTTATACTTATAAATTTTTTAAAGTTTCATATTTATATCAAGCAATTATGACCAACAATTCTTTAATATCTAAAATATAATTGAAAAGTTGAAGAATAAGAGAGGGATTAGAATCTGAATAGAATTTAAAATCACCCACTCTCTTTAGGGCAAAATTACATTTTCAAAAGTGTACCTTTTGGTTTAAAACAAAGTTTAGACCCTAAGTTTTAAAAAAGAGTTGAAGCAAATACTTTACAAAAGTTTTTCTTCCAAAATTAAAGAAAAAAGTACCTATATAATTTTTCTAAAGAACTGAGTATACAAAGAGAGAAGACCAAGTCCACATAGCAGAAAACTGCTGAGGAATATTGAAATGAATCACTTGCCAAATGAACTGATTTCAAAGAATCAGCTCTTTGTATGTATTACTTTTTTCTGAGACAAGCATTTTGATTGATACCTGCAATGACACTTTGGAAGATATGTAACTCCCACTCTCTAGTAAATCCAAGAATAAGTTACCACAGTAAGGAAAAAAAAAATATCAGGAAAAATCCTAATCTAAACACTCCATAAGTTTGCCCAATTATATCACTCTGAGATTTTTCTTCTTTCAGGTTACTCAAAATATAACTACATATTCAATGGAAATCACTCTCTTCAAATTTCTAATGATCTCTTAATTATCAAAATGAATGACCTTTTCTCAATTCTAGACCTTTTTTTTTTTATTAAAACTTTTTATTTGCAAAACATATATATGGGTAATTCTTCAACACTGACCCTTACAAAACTTTCTGTTACAAAATTTTCCCCCCTAGATGCCAGGAAGTCCACTACATGTTAATTATGTTAAAATACTTGACAAATCGAATATATGTATACATATTTCCACACTTATTGTTGTGCAAGAAAAATCGTATCTATAAGAAAAAAATCAGAGAAAGGAAACATAATGCAAGCAAACATCAATAGAGAGCATGAAAATGTTGTATTGTGGTCCACATTTCATATCCCTCTCTCTGGGTGTATCTGGCTTTCTTCACTGAACAACTGGAACTGGTATGAAACATTTCATTGTTGAAGAGAGCCATGTCCATCAGAATTGATCATCATATAGTATTGTTGCCATGTATAATGATCTCTTGGTTCTGCTCATTTCGCTCAGCATCAGTTCATGCAAGTCTCTCCAAGCCTCTCTGAAATCATCTTGCTGCTCATTTCTTATAGAACAATAATATTCCATAACATTCATATACCATAATTTATTCAGCCATTCTCCAATTGATGGGCATCCATTCAGTTTCCAGTTTCTAGCCACTACAAAAAGGGCTGCCACAAATATTCTTGCACATGTGGGGCCCTTTCCTTCCTTTAAGATGTCTTTGGGATATAAGCCCAATAGAAACACTGCTGGGTCGAAGGGTATGCACAGTTTGATAACTTTTTGAGCATAGTTCCAAATTGCTTTCCAGAATGGTTGGATCCATTCACAGTTCCACCAACAACTTATAGTGTGCCAGTTTTCCCACATCCCCTCCTACATTCGTCATTATCCTTTCCTGTCATTTTAGCCAATCTGACAGGTGTGTAGTGGTACCTCAGAGTTGTCTTAATTTGCATTTCTCTGATCAATAGTGATTTGGAGCACCTTTTCATATGACTACAAATAGTTTTAATTTCATCATCTGAAAATTGTTCATATTCTTTGGTCATTTATCAATTGGAGAGTGGCTTGAATTCTTATAAATATGAGACAATTCTCTACATATTTTAGAAATGAGGCCTTTATCAGAACTCTTAAATATAAAGATGATTTCCCAATTTATTGCTTCCCTTCTAATCTTGTCTGCATTAGTTTTGTTTGTATAAAAACTTTTTAATGTAATATAGTCAAAATTATCTATCTGGTGTTCAATTAAGAGTTCCAGTTCTTCTTTGGACATAAATTTATTCCATCTCCACAGGTCTGAGAGGCAAACTATACTATATACCTCTAATTTGCTTATAATATCACTCTTTATATCCAAATCATGAACCCATTTAGATCTTATCTTGGTATATGATGTTAGATGTGGGTCAAGTCCTAATTTTTTCCACACTACTTTCCAATTTTCCCAGCAGTTTTTGTCAAATAGTGAGTACTTATCCCAAAAGCTGGGGTCTTTGGGTTTATCAAAGACTAAATTGCTATAGTTATTGCCTAGTTTGTCCTGTGATCCTATCCTATGCCACTGATCGACTACTCTATTTCTTAGCCAGTACCAACCAACTAATCCTTCTTGACCTCATTGTTGATCACCTCTCCTTTTGGAGTTGTGAGATATTAATTCCCTTATATGAAAGACTGATTCTTAATGTCATTTCCTTGTTCTTCTTTTGTATCATAATCACTAACTATGGGAGTCTCTGAAAGGGAAGGGGGGGGAAGGGCTTCTATCCCGGAATCTTCTTTTTTTCATTCTATATTATCTCATTTGGTAATCTCATCAATTCTCATCCCTAAGTAGATGATTCCCAGATTTATACTTCTAGCCCTACTTCTCCTGAGTTCTAGTCCTGCATCATATACTGCCTTTCAGATAAGTCAACAAGAGCTTATAATTATTATTACTGCTATTTAATCCATCAAATAAACATTTTTATTAAGCACTTACTTTGAGCCAGACACACTGTTACTACTGGGAACACAAAAACAATAATGAACAAGCTTCTGTACTCAAGGACTTTTTAATCAATCCAGGAAGGCCTTGAAAACTTTGCCAAGCACTTTAGTGCATTATCCCATTTAATCTGGATGATCACACATTATGACTTAATTGGAATAGGGTTCTCTGATATATGTTCCCTGTATACTATAGCATACAAGGGCTTTTTCTGTAATTTATAGTCAGAGTTGCTTGAGGTACTGACAAATTAAGTGAAGCCAATGTTCTTCAGCACTGTCACTTTAACCTAGGACTTCCTGACTCTGAGGCCAGCTCTGCAGCCACTATATTGTCTTTTTAAAGAAAAAAAACAAAGCAGCCTGACCCTGTAAAAGAGGCTGGCCATACAGTCTATCTCCATTTTCAGATGAGGTACCTCAAAGAGGATAAGCAACTTGCTCAGGGCGACCAGGCTGGACAGTGTCAGAAGAAAGGCTTGAACCCAGGTTTTTGAGGCTTCCTATTTTTGGTATGATTCACTGGCCATTCACTGCCAGGCAGCCTGTATTTCTAGGGCTGTCGATCTTAAGTAAGGGAAAATCTGTTCTTGGAACAAGAGAGAACCATGCCACCCTCCTCCTGCCCCCCCCTTCCCGCCCAAACAAGGTATGGAATGAGTTGCGTCATACTTGCAGGAGGCTAAAGATGAGAAGTATCTAAGGCCTTGACAGTGCTGGAAATCTCTTCCCACTTGGTTTTTGGAAGTTTAAAAAAGTTCAACAAACTTAAGTTTCTGGTTACTTAATTTTATTAATAAAAGGGTCAGTTGACACTCTTGAGTGGCAAAGGTGAATAATTGTAGTGAACTCTGTTTATATGAGTTAATATGCTCTTGGAAGAATGAGTGTTCCTGAAGACAAGGCAATCAAGTATGATTGGTTCACAGTGAAAGAGAATGAAAATTACAATTCTAAAGAGAAGGTGATGACTTTGATTATGTCATTTATTTCCAAATTAGCCTCTGGGAAATCTAGATACAGAATCTATAACCCCATTTTGTTTTCCCCAATCTGAGTAGAACACAATTTAGATCAAATTCTTTGTTAAGGTTGGGGAGGCTATCAATATTTGGATTGAGGAGAATGTTAATCCTACCTACTAATGTCAGTCCTGTCCTTCTAGAGGCTGAACTTCAAGTTGAGAACTTTAGAAAAAGCAGAAACTGTGTCTCCCCAAATCATTGGTTATTAATAATTATTTCTCTCATTGCATAAATTTCTGTAGGTTATTCTCTCTTTGATTTCCTCCTGTGCTTTTTGTAGACCAAAGTCAAATGGAGTCTTCTTGCTTTCTATGGTTAATCTAATAACTGTGAACTTCTGCAATAAAAAATAGCTAAAAAATTAATTAGGCACAGATGATATTTTTTTGGATGGGTGAGGGAAACAGCTTAGAAAGCCAAAATGGCTTTTTTTGTTTCTCTTAACTTCTAATGTTTGAACTTCAAAGTTTCTATGAAGCTCTGATCTTTTCATTAGGAATGCTTGGAAGGACTCATTAAATATTTCATTAAGCTCCATCCTCCCTTCCCCAAAAGATTACACTTTATTTTGTTGGTAAAATTATTTTTGGCTTTAACCCATATCATTTGTCTTTTGGAATATCATACTCTAAATTCTCTGTTCATTCTACATGATGTGTGAATCTGACTGTGGCTCCTTGGTACTTGAATTCTTTCCTTCTAGTTGCCTGCAGTCTTTTTTCTGGATTGGGAAGTTCTGGATTTTGGCTGTGATGGTCCTGGGAGTATTCACATTGAGGTTTCTTTCATGAGATGACTTTTGAACTTTTTTTTTTTTTTGGATATATATATATATATATATATATATATATATATTTTCACCTCTGGTTCTAAGAGATTTAGGAAGTTTTCCTTTCTGATTTTCTTGAAATTGTTTTAGTCATTGTGGGCTGGTTGTCTAATGAATATTAAATTTCTTTCTCTTAAAGATGTTTTCCTGGTTGGTTGTTTTTGCTGTGAGATCCCTTAAAAACTTTATTTTTTCTATCTTTTCATTTTATTTTTAGTATTTTGTTTTCTCAGTCATTGGCTTCTGTTTGCAGGGAGTTTGTTGCTTGGGCAAGGTTTTGTACCTCTTTTGCCAAGATGGTTAATTACTTTTCCGATTCTTTCTTCTACAGCCCTATTTTTTTTCCTCCAATTTTTTCCTTTAGAACTCTTATTTCATTTATTAAATTAAAAAAAAAAAAACTTTTTACTTTATTTCTTCCAAGAATTTTAGTTGACTTGCTTATAAGTGTTTTGACTTCATTTTTTACTCTTGGGTTGTCTTGAAAGTCTCTATTACCATAATACATTTTAATGGTGGGATTTTATTTTGCTTATTCTTCTAGAATACTTCCTGACAGTGATGAAGATAGTCATATACATCCAGAGAGAGGCCTGAGGGAACTGAGTGTGAACCACAACACCACATTTTAACGCTTTCTGTGAATATTTCCCTGCATTTTGTTTTCCTTCTTAGGTTGTTTTTTTTTTTCTCTCTTTCTAGATCTGATGTTTCTTGTGCAGTAAGATAATTGTATAGATATGTATACATATATTGTATTTGTCATATAATTTAACATATTTAGCATGTATTAGATTACCTGTCATCTAGGGGTGGGGGGAAGAAGGGGAAAAGCTTGGAACAAAAAAAAAAGTTTTTGCAAAGGTAGAAAAAATCACTCATATGTTTTGTAAATAAAAAGCTTTAAAAAAAAAAAAAAAGAATACTTCCTGACTCTAGGCTCAAACTGGAGCCAGGCTCTGTATTCTTCTGGAGATAATGTCTGGACTGGTCTTGCTGTAGCTTTCTTGAGATACTGAGTATTGTATTATCCCCAGATGTCAGGAACAGCACAGGCTGGGAACCAGCAAGCTTTCAGTGATCCAAAGTGGTCTGATCCAAGATAAAGTCTGGCATTTACTTGTGTCATGGTGCACAGCTGACCTAAATTAGAAAAATAGCTCACAGTGATTTTTTTTCTTCTTGAATTTCCCAGGCAGGATTTGCCTTTTTTTCTTCTTCTAGATCTCTAGATTTTTCTAGCTCTCTTTGAAGGAGTTTTTATTGGAGGGAGAGGAAGGGAAACAAAGTGGTGAAAGACAGAGCTCACTGTATTTTGTGCTGCTACTCCATCATCTTGAACAAGTATTATAAGTGCTTACTGTGTTCTCAGGCATGGTGTTCAGAACTGGGAATATAAGTGAAATAAAAACAGTGCGGTGTGGGTGAAGGAAGGGAGGTGGCGGGAATAAAGAAAGGCTGGGAATTGGAAGTACAGTCTGGAGAGAAATGAAAATATGGCTGACTTGGATCTCCTTAAAATCAAGTTTTTGAAAAGAACTTGTTAACTAGAGGGAGAAGACACAGGATGTCACTGAAGGCCAGAGGAACAATGGACTTCTAGGATGAATGAGTTGCTGGAGTAAGGTAGAGAAAGACTATGAAAGTGAGGAGCATAACCTAGAGATGATTTTCTGTCAGTGCCTCAAATTCTATAAAGTCCAGCAAACTTATATTCTACCCCAAACTCTATCCTGTGTCTACATATTACTACTATTGTGGAATGCTCTTACATTTGTGTCTTCTGTGTCTCCCCCAACTTCTTACTTGCACTCACCTCAAGAGATGCATTGCTGCCTCTTAACATAAACATAGAGTGGACCTAATATGCAGGTATGTGATATTGTCTGGCTTCTTTCAGCATGCTGCATGCGAATAGGAAGACAGGCATAAAAAATGGAGCAATGTGAAGCTGAGAATTATCAGGGCAAGATTAGTAACAGGATAAAGGAGCAAGGAACTCTGTAGAGTTGAACAGGTTCACCAAGGGGACAAGATGAGGAAGGGAGAAGAACACAGCTGGTGCAGGGATGATGGCTTGGGAAAGAACTGAGGGGTCAAGGGTTTGGAGATCATAGGGACAACAAAGACCAGGGTTTAAAGGTTGTGATGCAGAAAAAGAGGGGATAATAGACTGTGATAAAAAAAAAAGGAATTTCTGAGTTTATGAACATGAAAGTAGAGCTTTTGTAGATGATCAATAAACTGCTTAGTGACTCCTACTTCTCTCTTCAACTGCCCAATCCTAAGAAAATCCTTAGGATTTCTTAGGATAACCAATAACAGTCATTATACCATTACACAAATCTGTCCTTTTTTGAGAGGGTGGGGGAAAAGAGAGAACAAAGATTAGAAAGCAAACTACTATGTGGGCAAGTCTTTAAGAATATAAAGATAGGAGCAGCTAGGTGACGCAGTGGATAGAGCACCAGCCCTTAAGTCTTGTCAGGAGGATCTGAGTTCAAATCTGATCTCAGATACTTAACAACTTAACATTCCCTAGCTGTGTGACACTGGGCAAGTCACTTAATCTCAATTGCTTCAGCAAAAAGCAAAAAAAAGAAAGAAAGAATATAAAGATAATATTTTCCAAATCATTGGTTAAGGGGTAAAACAAAACAAAAAAAAATGTTTGAAGCTCAAGTTCATTCCCTTCTACCTCTAACTGTGCTACATTTGATTGTATCTGAGGCTCCAATTCTTCATTTAATCAAGTAGCATTCAAATTATATTTAATATTGAGCAAATACACTCAAAACTAATGTTACTTAAACTGTTGTTTTTTTAGTCTATCAATGTCTCTAAAGACCTTAATTTTTTGGTGATTTATGGGTATTTTATAATAAGGACACATGACCTCCTATTCTTTGTAAGACTCAATGTTATTTAATTTATAAATATTCTTGGTAGCATTTTTTAACAAGCCTATTTTGAACTTATTCTGATTAATATAGTCTTAAAAACTCATTATTAAAACAAAAATTACATTATAAATTTTTCTCAGCGTTATTCTTTAACTTGTTTTTCTAAAACATTATGGATCACTAAGGAGCCATGCAGCTTATTTCTATTAAATATATTTGTTATAAATCCAAATCTAGCATCAAGAAAGGTAAAATATATAACTAAGCATAATAAGCACAGAAATTATAACACTAAATATTTTTAAGATTATATTATCTATTATATTATTATTAAAATATAAAAAGAAAATTCATAAAATATTACTATTAATGTTATAGAAGAAAACTGAATCCACTAAGGGAATAATAAGTTTATATGCACACACACACACACATGCACACGCACATTTAATGCTGAAAAACTCAAGATTATCAAAAAGCCATAAAACAAGACAGCTGGCACTTAGACATATGTATATATTTGTTACTCAAACACATACAAAAGTGGAATAAATATGTATTAAGTGATAGTTATTGTGCAAAAAGACAAAGTGGACTTAATGGCAGTAGTTAATAGCAGAAATAGTAACATTTTTAATAGAGAATTAAAAATTTTCAATGTATTTTCACTTATCCTTTGCTTTAGTCTGTTTAGAAAGTGGTTTCTCCTACCAAACCTAAACTTTAACTTGCGTTCTTGATCTCATCCCCATCTAATTTCTCTTATTATCAATTTTTTCTTTTCTACTGCTAGTTCCTTCCCACTTCTAGTTCCTTTCCTTCTGACTACAGTCCTCTTCCCTTTTTAATTATTTATTATTGTATTGTCCTTTTACAGACTTTTCCTTCCTTATGTCTGGGTGTTCCTTAAAATTCTATCTCCACCCTTTTCTTCCTTTGAAATCTCTCCTGGTGAGCTTGGCCAACCCCCCTAACTTCAATTTCTACTTGTATGCAGGTGACACACAAATCTATAAATCTAATATTAATTTCTCTCCTAAATTCCTGTCCTGCATAAATGCATATGTTGAATGTCACCATCTTAATGATCTAACAAACTCAACATGTCTATAACTGAACATATAACATCCTTTCTGATCCAAACTATAAATTTCTTTATTTCTGCCAAGGACACTAACATCCTCCTAGTCACTTTTTTTGAAATCTTAATGTCATTAATGATTATTTCAGAATGCCTAACATTACAGCATATCCATTACACTGAAACTATAATGACCACAATTTAATCTTTCAGATGGTTACTGAGGATTTCCTGTTCTTTGTGATCATTCTTATTATTATCAATAATTGTATTTTTTATAAAATTAGAAATGTCAAACAAGCAGCTTTGTTTACCAGCATGCTAGACACCAGAGTTCACGACAAATATATCAGCTTCTTCCTTCCGGGGGTGGAGCCATGGTGGCGGAGATCAGACAGGAGTCTCTGTAACCTCCTCTAACCTCCCCTCAAACCAACAACATATGAAGCCTCCAGACTGATTTTGAAGCAAAAAAATCCACAATATCTGGAGAACAACACGATTCTAGAAGAAGATACTCTGGAAGAACCTCAAAACAGGTCTGTTTTCATTGGGCAGGGGGGTGGTCTACTGAACCCAGACTGCACACCAGGGAGACCGGCAGGGAGCTGGAACAGGAGTCGGAACAGGAGTAGGAGCGTTGTGCTTTTCACACACCTGGGAGTCTTCTGCGGGCCTCTTGGAACAATCTGTCCTGATTGTGGGCAGGTGGTTTGGAGGGTCTGCCTTTTGAGGGGGATAGATTGTGAACCACTGAACCCCTGATGAGCATCAGACCTAGCTGCCATTACACAGCACCTTAAAGCAATCAATCAAACAACAGGACTGATAAGCACCAGAAATAATTCAATCAGCAGAGCTGCCCAGTACCTGAAATAATTCAATCAGCAGAACTGCCCCAGGGTGAACTAAAGCACAACTGCCCAGCACCTGACATAATCCAATCAGCAGAACCGCCCCAGGGTGAATTAAAGGAGAACTGCCCAGCAGCTGACATAATTCAATCAGCAGAACTGCTCAGTTCCTGAAATAACTCAATCAGCAGAACGACCCCAGGGCAAATTAAAGCAGCTGTCCCACCTTTGCCCTAAACAGACCTCACGCCTTTAAAAAAAAATGAATAAAAAAACCAAAAAGAGCTCTCACCATAGACAACTTTTTATGGAGAGAGGGAAGAACAGACCTCAAATCCTGAGGCCCCTAAAGGTAAAGCAACTCCAGAAAAAGCCCCAAAGAGAGACATAAACTGGTCTCCATGTCACAAGGCTTTCTTTGAAGATTGCATAAAAAATCTTAAAAGAGAGTTAGAAGAAACATGGGGAAACGAAATAAGATCACTGGAAAATAAAATAGAAAAAATGGAAAAAGAATGCAATGAACAAAAAAATGTAATTGGTCAATTGCAAAAGGAACTAAAAACAGTAACTGAAGAAAATAAGGCATTAAAAATTAGAATCGAACAATTGGAAATGAATGACTCATCAAGACTTCAAGAATCAGTCAAACAAAAACAAAAAAATGAAAAGATAGAGAAAAACATGAAATATCTCCTAGGAAAAACAACTGACCTGGAAAATAGATCTAGGAGAGACAATCTAAGGATTATAGGGCTTCCTGAAAGCCATGATGAAAAAAAGAACCTAGACACTATCTTCCAAGAAATCATAAAAGAAAACTGCCCTGATATTTTAGACCCAGAAGGCAAAATACTCCTTGAAACAATCCACCGATCACCTCCTGAAAGAAACCCAAAAATTAAGTCCCCCAGAAATATCGTGGCTAAATTCCAGAACTATCATACCAAGGAAAAGATATTACGAGAAGCCAGAAAGAAACAATTTAAATATCAGGGAGCCACAATTAAAATCACACAGGACCTAGCAGCTTCTACTTTGAAGGATCGAAGGGCCTGGAATCAAATATTCCGAAGGGCAAAGGAACTTGGATTACAGCCAAGAATAAGTTACCCAGCTAGAATGAGCATTATCTTCCAGGGAAGAAGATGGTCATTCAATGATATAGGAGAATTTCACCTATTTCTACTGAAAAGACCAGAACTGAACAAAAAATTTGATCTACAAACACAGAACACAAGAGAAA
>JAJPUD010009824.1:16514-36143 GCA_023553655.1 Myrmecobius fasciatus | reverse complement strand
ATCCCTCTCTCTGGGTGTATATGGCTTTCTTCACTGAACAATTAGAACTGGTTTGAAGCATTTCATTGTTGAAGAGAGTCATGTCCATTAGAAGTGATCATCATATAGTACTGTTGTTGCCGTGAATAATGATCTCCTGGTTCTGCTCACTTCACTGAGCATCAGTTCATGCAAGTCTCTCCATGCCTCTCTGAAATGGTCCTGCTGGTCGTTTCTTACAGAGCAATAATATTCCATAACATTCATATACCATAATTTATTCAGCCAGTCTCCAATTGATGGGCATCCATTCGGTTTCCAGTTTCTAGCCACTACAAAAAGAGCTGCCACAAACATTCTTGCACATGTGGGGGCCCTTTCCTTCTTTATGATTTCTTTGGGAAATAAGACCAATAGAAACACTGCTGGGTCAAAGGGTATGCATAGTTTGATAACTTTTTGAGCATAGTTCCAAATTGCTTTCCAGAATGGTTGGATCCATTCACAGTTCCACCAACAATGTATTAGAGTCCCAATTTTCCCACATCCCCTCCAACATTCGTCATTATCCTTTCCTGTCATTTTAGCCAATCTGACAGGTGTGTAGTGGTACCTCAGAGTTCTCTTAATTTGCATTTCTCTGATCAATAGTGATTTGGAGCACCTTTTCATATGACTATAAATAGTTTCAATTTGTCAATTCAATTACCATTTATCAATTGGAGAATGGCTTGAATTCTTATAAATATGAGACAATTCTCTATATATCTTAGAGATGAGACCTTTGTCAGAACCCTTAAATATAAAGATGATTTCCCAATTTGATGCTTCCCTTCTAATCTTGTCTGCATTAGTTTTGTTTGTACAGAAACTTTTTAACTTAATACAATCAAAATTATCTATCTGGTGTTCAATTAAGAGTTCCAGATCTTCTTTGGACATAAATTTATTTCATCTCCACAGGTCTGAGAGGTAAACTATCCTATGTTCCTCTAATTTGGATATCACTCTTTATATCTAGATCATGAACCCATTTAGATCTTATCTTGGTGTGTGGTGTTAGGTATGGGTCAAGCCCTAATTTCTTCCACACTAGTTTCCAATTTTCCCAGCAGTTTTTGCCAAATAGTGAGGACTTATCCCAAAAGCTGGGGTCTTTGGGTTTATCAAACACTAAATTGTTAAAGTTATTGCCTAGATTGTCCTGATAACCTATCCTATGCCACTGCTCAACTGCTCTTATTTCTCAGCCAGTACCCAATGGTTCTGATGACCGCTGCTTTATAATATAGTTTTAGATCTGGTACAGCAAGGCCACCTTCATCTGTCTTTTTTTTTTTTATTAATTCCATTGAAATTCTTGACCTTTTGTTCTTCCAAATGAACTTTGCTACTATTTTTTCTAGATCTTTAAAATAATTTCTTGGGAGTTTGAGTGGTATGGCACTAAATAAGTAAATTAGATTGGGTAGTATTGTCATTTTTATTATATTCGCTCGGCCTACCGATGAGCACTTAATGTTTTTCCCATTGACTAGGTCGGATTTTATTTGTGTGGAAAGTGTTTTGTAGTTTAGTTCGTATAGTTTCTAACTTTTTCTTCGCAGATAGATTCCCAAATATCTTATGCTATCATCCATTATTCTGAATGGAATTTCTTTTTGTATCTCTTGCTGCTGAACTTTGTTGGTAATATATAAAAATGCTGATGATTTATGTGCATTTATTTTGAACACTGCAACTTTGCTGAAGTTGTGAATTGTTTCTAGTAGTTTTTTAGTTGAGTCTCTAGGGTTCTCTAAGTATACCATCATGTCATCTGCAAAGAGTGATAATTTGGTTTCCTCATTACCTACTCTTAATTCCTTTTATCTTTTTTTCTTCTCTTATTGCCAAAGCTAACATTTCTAATACAATATTAAATATTAATGGTGACAGTGGGCAGCCTTCTTTCACTCCTGATCTTATTGGAAATGGTTCTAGTTTGTCTCCATTACACATGATGCTTGCTGATGGTTTTAAGTAGATGCTACTAATCATTTTAAGGAAAAGCCCATTTATTCCTATACTCTCTAGTGTTTTTAATAGGAAAGGGTGTTGGATTTTATCAAATGCTTTTTCTGCATCTATGGAGATAATCATATGGTTTTTGTTAGTTTGGTTATTAATATAATTGATTATGCTGATAGTTTTCCTGATATTGAACCAGCCCTGCATTCCTGGTATAAATCCTACTTGGTCAAGATGTATTATCCTGGAGATAACTTTCTGTAATCTCTTTGCTAAAATCTTATTTAAAATTTTTGCATCAATATTCATTAAGGAAATTGGTCTATAGTTTTCTTTCTCTGTTTTCACCCTACCTGGTTTAGCTATCAAAACCATATCTGTATCATAGAAGGAATTTGGTGGTATAGCTTCTGTCCTTATCTTTTCAAATAGTTTGTATAGTATTGGAATTAATTGTTGTTTGAATGTTTGGTAGAATTCACATGTAAAACCATCTGGCCCTGGAGATTTTTTCTTAGGGAGCTGATTAATAGCTTGTTCTATTTCTTTTTCTAAAATGGGGCTCTTTAAATAATTTATTTCCTCTTCTGTTAACCTGGGCAATCTATATTTTTGTAGATATTCCTCCATTTCATTTAGATTATCAAATTTATTGGCATAAAGTTGGGCAAAGTAACTCCTAATTATTACTCTAATTTCTCCTTCATTGGAGGTAAGTTCTCCCTTATCATTTTTGAGACTAACAATTTGATTTTCCTCTTTCCTTTCTCTGATCAAATTAACTAAAGGCTTATCTATTTTGTTGGTTTTTTCATAAAACCAACTCTTAGCTTTATTTATTAATCCAATAGTTTTCTTATTTTTAATTTTATTAATCTCACCTTTTATTTTCAGAATTTCCAATTTGGTATTTAATTGAGGGTTTTTAATTTGCTCTTTTTCTAGTTTTTTTAATTGTAACCCTAATTCATTGATCTTCTCTTTCTCTATTTTATATAAGTAAGCATCTAGAGACATAAAGTTACCCCTTATAACTGCTTTGGCCGCATCCCACAAAGTATGGTATGGTTGTCTCATTATTGTCGTTCTCCTGGATGAAATTATCGATTGTCACTATAATTTGCTCTTTCATCCATTCATTCTTCAGGATTAGGTTATTTAATTTCCAATTAACTTTTGTTCTATTTTCTCCTGGCCTTATATTACATATGAATTTTATTGCATCATGATCTGAAAAGGATATCCAGAGATCTGTCATACCTAACTTTTCTAACATTTTGTTTATCTCCATAACTTCTTTCTTATTTATTTTGTGTTTTGATTTATCTAATTCTGAGAGAGCAAGGTTGAGATCCCCCACTAGTATAGTTGTACTGTCTATTTTTCCTTGCATCTCTGTTAGTTTCTCCTCTAGGAATTTGGATGCTATACCACTTGGTGCATATATGTTTATTGTTGTATTGATACCGCTTCATTGTCTATGGTACCCTTTAGTAAAATAGTTTCCTTCCTTATCAATTTTTGCTTTTACTTGATCTGAGATAAGGATTGCTACCCCTGCTTTTTTTTGTTCACTTGAAGCATAAAAGCTTCTGCTCCAGCCCTTTACCTTCACTCTGTATGTATCTTTAGATGTGTTTCTTGTAAACAACATATTGCAGGATTCTGGCTTTTAATCCACTCCGCTATCCGTTTCTGTTTTATGGGAGAGTTCATCCCATTCACATTCACAGTTAAAATGATTATATCTATATTTCCTGCCATCTTATTTACCCAAAGTTATATTTTTCTTTTCCCTTACTCCCTTCCCCCCTCCCCAATATTTTGTTTTTGATGACCACCTCCCTCTAACAGTCCTCCCCCCTTTAGAACCCTCCCTCTTTTTTACACCTTTCTCCTAATCCTTCTATTAATTTATCCCTTTCTTTTCTTCCTTTCCCTCCTACTTCCCCTATACAGAGGGCTAAGTTTTTCCCTGAAATCAAATGTGTCTGATATACTCTTTTAGAGCCCAATCTAATGAGAGTAAGATTTACACAATACTCATCACCCTCCCTTCTTTCTCTCAATTATATTAGATTTTCTATGTCTCTTCATGAGACTTTGCCTCATTTTATTTTTTTTAATTTTTATTTATTTTTACTTTATTTTACCTCCTTTCCCCTCCCCCCCCTTTTTACAGTATGATGTACCTTCCACCTCTAATTTCTTTTCGATTATTATCAAAGTAAAATCAAATTATACCCTCATTCTTTAAGGATACCCCTAGTAGATATATAGTTCTCGAGAGTTCTTTCCTTTTTACCTTTTTACGTTTCTCTGGAGTTCTGTGTTTGGAGGTCAAATTTTTTGTTCAGATCTGGTCTTTTCATTAGAAGTAGGTGAAATTCTCCTGTATCATTGAATGACCATCTTCTTCCCTGGAAGATGATGCTCATTCTAGCTGGATAGCTTATTCTTGGATGTAATCCAAGTTCTTTTGCCTTTCGGAATATGTGATTCCAGGCTCTTCGATCCTTCAATGTGGAAGCTGACAAATCCTGTGTAATTCTAATGACAGTTCCTCGGGATTTGAACTGTTTTTTTCTAGCAGCTTGTAATATCTTTTCCTTGGTGCGATATTCCTGAAATTTGGCCATGCTATTCCTTGGGGTTTTAATTTTGGGGTCTCTTTTAGGAGGTGATTGGTGAATTTTTTCAATGCCAACTTTGCCTTCTGATTCTAAAACATCAGGGCAATTCTCTTTCATGATTTCCTGGAAGATAGCCTCAAGGTTCTTTTTCTCATCATGGCTTTCAGGGAGTCCAATAATCCTTAGATTGTCTCTCCTGGATCTGTTTTCCAAGTTAGTTGTTTTTCCTAGGGGATATTTAATATTTTCTTCTATTTTTTCATTTTTTTGGTTTTTGTTTGACTGATTCTTCAAGTCTTATTGAGTCATTCATTTCTATTTGTTCAATTTTAATTTTTATGGTATTATTTCCTTCAGTTATCTTTTTTAGCTCCTTTTGTAACTGGCCAATTGAATTTTTTGGTTCATTGCATTCTTTTTCCAGTTTGCCAATTTTATTTTTCAGTGAATTGTTGTCTTCTTCCAATTCACTAATTTTGTTTTTCAGTGAATTGTTATCTTTTTTCAATTCACTATTTTTATTTTCTAGTGAGTTGATGACTTCTTCCAATTCACCAATTTTGTTTTTCAGTGAATTGTTGTCTTTTACCAATTCACTATTTTTATTTTCCAGTGAGTTGGCGACTTTTTCCAATTCACCAGACTTATTTTCCAGTTTTTCACATCTGTGTTGCAAGGCGATATTTCCTTCTTGCACTGCTCTCAGTTTATTTCCCCAATCTTCTTCTAGCTCTCTTTTGAGATTCTTTATGCAATCTTCCAGGTAAGCCTTCTGAAAGGGAGACCAGCTTAAGTCCACCTTTGTGGCTTTATCTGGGATTGTTTTCAGAATCTCAGGATCTGGGGACTTCTCTATACTTTCTCTCCGTAGAAGCTGTCTATGGTGAGAGCTCTCTTCTGCTTCTTGCTCATGATTTTCAACTGAGGTATCAGTCACCAGCAGGGAATTCTGCAGCAGCAATTTCAATTTGCCCTGGGGCAGTTTGCTGAGTTGATTTCTGGGGCTGATCACGCTAGATCCGCACTAGAACCACACTTTCAGCTGCTCTCAATCCACCCTTAATCAAAGGTAGACCTGCCAAAGCACCTGCCCGCAAGCAGAGCAAAGTGGCCCAAGCGTCTCCCAGGGACTTCCTGGCAGCCTAAAATCTTCTGGTCCTTCTCAGCCCCGGACTTGCACCCCGGCTGCGTGCTGGTGTCTGAGCGCTGGGAGCTGCTCGATCCCCTGCCCGTCTAAAACTGATCTCAGGAGTTTTTTCAAAGTAGATAATTGATAGAAGTGCGTTGTATTCCAAGTGTTTGGTGGAGCCCTCACTCTAGAACCAATTCGGGGGTTCAATTTGTCTGGGTCTGAGGGAAGGTCTCAGGAGCTCACAGAGAATGCTGTCTGCAGTTCCCCATCTTGGCTCCGCCCCCAACAACATATTGTTTACAAGACATATCTTAAACACAGTCTTTGCATAAAGTTTATACAATAAAGGTCTCACATACAAGATATAAAATTTAGTGATTCAAATTTATCAGACTAATAGGCATTCCGCAATAGGGAAAAGATAAAAAAAATATGAATAGCCAATTTTCAAAAGAAGGAATCAAAACTATCAACAATTATGTGGGGAAAAAATGCCACAAATCACTATTAATCAGAGAAACATGAATTAAAGCAACTCTGAGCTTCCTCAAACTCATCAGATTGATTTTGGCAAAGGTGACAAAAGAATAAAATAACAAAGGTTAGAGAGACTGTGGGTAAACTATTACATTAATGTATTGTTGAAGGAGCTGGGGTGTGGTATAACCATTCTGGAAAGCAATCTGGAACTGTCTTCAAATTTACTAAAAAGTATAAACCCTTTGATCCAGTGATGAGAAGACCCAAGTTCAAATCTTACTTCAGACATATGATATATGGCTTTGTGACCTTACATAAATCACTTAAGCTCTCCCTTAATCTCAATTTCCTTATTTGTAAAATGGGGATAATAACAATATCTACCTCAGATTATGAAGATAAAATTAAATAATACTTGTAAAAAACTTTACAAACTTAAAGTACTATAAAGTACTACAGTAATCTTGGGCAGAACAGTTTAAGTGGAATGTTTGTTAATATTAGAACCCAGATTGAAAGGAGTTGAGAAATTAATGAGTGGTAAAGCAGCAACAGCAGATGGTGTTTCTAGCACTCTGGCAATTAGAGAAGGAAGAAGAATATGATTGAAGGGCCAAATAAAAGTTTAAGGAGGTGACAGACCCGAACATGTTTATAAGCAGAGAGGACCTTTAGGAAGAGACTAAAAATGTGTGTGTGAATGTGTAAGAGAATGAATGATTGATGGCCCAAGGTCCTAAAGAAGTTGGGAGAGAATATGATGAATTGACAAAGATTTGGTTTAATCTAAGTACATACATTCATTTGACATAACAAATCACTGGTAATTTTAAAGTGTAAGACAAGTTTTAATTAAATTAGATTTTTAAAAAATCATGTAGCATAGTTGAATGCCATTTTTGAATGATTTTCTGGTAGCAAAAAAAACCCATAACTATGTTGAAACTAGAAAACAAAAGGAAAAACAAATAACAGTTTACAAGTAAACACCATTCTCTGCTTTTAATAGAGAATGGTTCACCATCATGTATTCATGAAAGTAATTTTAAGAAATTCTGATCTTCTAAAAAGTTTTATTTAAAGCTACTAGTATTACTTATTAGCTATCTATTAAGCTAGAGAATTACCTCCTAAAGAACATAATCCTATGTGTGCCTATACTGTGCTTGCTTGCTTGAATTCTTATACTTGCTCTCTCTTCCTCCCTCCTTCTCTCTTTCCTCTCCTCCCCCAGCAAAAATCTCATTTTTTCTTCCTCTGATTTACTAATCACTTTGTTACAACTAATCATAATCAAATACATTTTCATTCCTATTACCATATAAGTTAAAACTTTATGATTTGCAAATATTTTTCTTAAAGGGCATCTAGTTATTTTTTAAAATTTTTTTATTTTTTTTAAATTTTTAATTTTTTAAAATTTTTTTTAAATTTTTATTTTATTTTATTTTTTTTTCATCTAGTTATTTTTAAAAGGTGTAGAAGCACTGACACTATGAAGTTCATCAACAGTTATTTTTAGCACCAACATGATTTTCTACACTGAGTTCCATTCCCCTTGCTATCCTCTACCTCTGCTCCTACCACACATTCTAGGTTCCTACTATATAAGTGTTAGCCAATTATTATTATTATTATTACCTGTTGTTCCTAATACACAAAAAGATTTTGCATAGATCTTCTCCCATAGCAGAAATATTTTTCTCACCTTACTACTACCTTTGAGAATACCAGTTAAAATCAATGTTCTACTCAAGAACTATTTTCTGACTAATCTTTTCCTGATGTCCTTAGTTATTCTTAGCTTTCTCCTTCCCATCCCCAAATTACTTTGTCCTGAACTTGTATATATTTTAAATTTACCTATGTAAATATAAATAATTATTTACCCCCAGCAAGCTCCATAAAAGTAGGGATGGTTGGTTTCATTTTTGTCTTTGCTTCTCTAGGTCTGGCATATAAATATGTGCTTAATGAAATGTTTGTTGCAGTGAACTGAACTGGACTATCAACTCTGAGCTGGTATTTCTTTGGGGGATTTGTGGTGGGGTGGTATTTGGCCAGCAGCACTTTGGACAAACATGCAATTAAAGATACATAATTTTTTGAATGGCAAAATAAATTCAGGTAGTAATAGTTTTTTTCAGAACATTTCCTTTTACAAACCAGATATGAATTTCCAAAAAGTGTATTATTCCTAGAACTACAGTATACCATCTTCTATTCCTAAAAATAGATGAATTGTTACAGCATTCTATTTTTTACAGAACATATCAAATATCGAAATCTGGAACAATATATTAGAATTTGATTTAGCATAACAATTCCTAATCCAAGAAGATTAGTAATTAACACAAAAACAATCAGGGCAGATAGGTTATTCTTTATGTTTTAATATTTTAATAACATTATTTAGTAACATATTTTAATAAAAGTTTAGGAAAAGTTATTAATATTTTCCATGGATAGCTAATCAACATAAGACTACATATTATTAGCTTTAAAATATTGAACTACAGGAAAAGATTACTTTTTTTGTTAGGTATACCTGTCACTAAGTCAGAAAAATAAATCAAAAAGTGATATATATAAATAGACATTTTCAATAAATTACTTGTCTAGAGATCATCTTTGAACAAACTCATTCATTTCAGCAGAGATTCAAACTGCAAGTTAATCATGAGTACCTCTTAGATATTTATAGTGTATCTGGAAATGTTATGGATGAAAATACTTTACTCCAGCCTTTAATACATATGTAATCACTCTCTGACTTGCATTTCAAGTACAATGAAGCCTTCAATCTTCAAGTACCTAGAAATCAAGCATTTAGTAAGGCCAGAAGTATTAGAGTATTCTATAACTTATACTCTTTGAAAGTTGTCGAGGGGTTAATTGACCTGTTCAGTTACCCAGCCAAAAACTGCCTACTTATGTAGGCCTTAAACTCAGTCAGAGGCTTGAAAGCCAGACTTTTTACCCAGTTACATTATACTACTTCTTAGGACTAGAAGTAAATGATGAAAAGGCAGAACCCAAAGAGTAAAGATAAGGTCTTATTTTTGCCT
Organism: Myrmecobius fasciatus; assembly: GCA_023553655.1. Classification (NCBI taxonomy): domain Eukaryota; kingdom Metazoa; phylum Chordata; class Mammalia; order Dasyuromorphia; family Myrmecobiidae; genus Myrmecobius; species Myrmecobius fasciatus. Next base: position 26,841 of record JAJPUD010009824.1, on the reverse strand, counting down.
GCAAGTTATAAAACCTTAACCTGATTTGAATGAACTATAATGGCAAACTGGCAAATTATCCATGAAGGGCAATGTGGTGATCAAACAGAAGTCTTTTCTACTAGAAAATAGTTCCTGTGCCTGGAACAAAGGATGTATTTAATTGTTAACACTTTCATTGAATTGAAAATAAATTTTAAAACAAATTAATTAAAAAAGGTCTTGTCTTTTAAAAATGTTTTGAACCCAGTTCACAACTCTTGCAATATACTAAATTTTATGGTATAAATTAATTTTAAAGCACACTTTAACTGGCTTGAAAATAAAAAGCAAACAAAACAGCCCCCTCAAAACAAACAAACAAACAAAAAAAACCCAAAAACCAAACAAATAAATAAAACACCCAAAGAAACCCTAAATCAAATTATTTTAAAACATTAGAAGATAACATTGCAAATTGCTAATTGTATATATAGTATGACTGGGTGTGCTTGATAGAGTTTTTAAATATATTTTAAATAAGCACAAAAATAGATCTACAAATATATTTTTTCAAAAAAAATCCCATTTTTTAAAGGTTTTGATAAATTAAAACCTAAATTTAATATATATACAAGTGCATACATGTACTTCTCCCTCCTCCCCAACTGATGTCAAGTTTAACTATATGATTATCAGATTAATGGAATCAAAACCTTTAAAATAGTCACATATTTATACATTATTAAGCATTAGATTAATAATTTTAATTTCATTTTGTACCTTGTTCATGTCTTAAAAATCTAACAATGTTTCCTATTAGTATAATTCTAAATATTCTTTTCAAACTGCACTATCTTACTAGATGAAATATATTATTTTAGCATCTTGAAGACCATAATTAGATTAATGGCAGAATTATACCCAGAATAGTTATATTTCTAAAATGCTATCTAATGTAGAACATGATTTTGAAAGTGAAGGGCATAAAATGCTGGAAAACATGTCAATTTGTAAAGTACATAAAGCTAGTTCCATCCATTTACAAATTGGCTTTTTTTCCCTTTGTTAGTGAAGGAATAAAATGAGTAAGCAGAAAGGAATGGAGAAAAATCCAGCAGTGTATTTTTAACAATGTTTTCTTTCTTTCAAAGAAGCAGAGTAGGAATTGTGATGAGTTTTTTTTCTAGAGTATTCGGCAATCAAAGTATTTGCATATAACCTTTGGCTCCAAAAGACTCTAAAATGTTATGGCCTGTATGCCACATCTGGCATGATGGTAGCAACTCTTTTCAGACACTATTCCATATTTTAACCGTTCAAATGTAAAAGAGAGTGCCTCAGACTAGTTAATAAAATAGCATCTAAAAGAAAAAAAAAACTATATTGGGACACAAAAGTCTCAAATTTAATTGATAAAACCTGGTCTTTAATTCATACAATATATTTCAATAATAGTTTGGGGAAAGTTCTTAATATTTTCCATGGATAGCTAACCAACATATGACTACCAAAAGCTAGGAGGAGGATAGGAGCTGGATCTGTAATCTCAATGATACAGGGAACTCCCTTTATCAGTGTAAGTCTATGACTAGAGGACTGAGGCTAAGTTACTTATACAGGGTTGCACTGCAAGAGTATTTGATTTGAACCCATTTCCTAGCTTCAAGGCCAGCTTTTTATATACTAGGCAAGAGTTACTTTATAAAATCCTAATGTCAACATATATTTTTCTATTCGATTTAGTAATCTGCTGACTCAAGAAAATTATATAAGGATATATTTTCACATCCTGCGCCCAATAAGCACTTAATTATTTTTCAAATACTATGCCAAACTATCTATAAAGCAGAGATAAACAGTTGTATAATATCAATGCAAAGTTTAATTTGGACTAAGAGAGTAATTAATAGGTGGTTTACAGACTAAGAAATTTAACTGATTTTGGCTTAGGATGATCAGGTTTAAAATCAACAAATTTATAAATGGAACAAATGATAACCAAAGTCTAGAGAGAGTCATAGACCTAAGTCAGCCTGGGATATGACAGCTGAGTAGCCTGGAGCAAGCACATGCCCAGGTAACACAATGAACTAGCAGAAATAGTCTATTCGAATATGACACAAACAAGAAATTCCTCTAGAACAAAGTTTCTTAAACTGTGGGTTGAGACCCCATATGAGGTTGTATAATTGAATGTGGGGGTCAAGAAATTATGATTTGCTATCAGTGCTTGGTTTGTGTACCTATTTTTTACACTTATGTACTCACAGTCCTGTAAAAATTTCTTGGGCAAAAAGGAGTTATGAGTGGAAAAAGTTTAAGAAGACCTACTTTAGAATGTACTTGACAAATGTCCATCAAGCTTTTTGCTCTAAAACCTCCAATGATGGTTCTACTCCCATTTGAAGGGGCTTATCTTATTTGTTTTACCTGTGGATAAGTACTAACTGAGGCAATATTTTTCCTTACACAAAGGCTAAATTTATTTTTTTGCAACTTTTACTTGTTACTTCTAAGTCTGCTCTCTGGGAGCAAGTAGGATATGGAGTTAGGAGACCTAGGTTCACATCTCAGAATTTTAACTTTAGTATCCATGTAACCTTGGCAACCTATCTAGGCCTCAATTTCCTTGTCTGTAAAATGAGTAGGCTATACTAGATCAGTTCTAAGGTTTCAACTCTAAATCTTCAATGCTGATTTGTATTTCTTTTCTCTTAAGTTGCCAATCTGACTGTACTTAGTCACAGTCTCAGTACTGTTTTGTTCTTTTTATTAAGGTTCCTTGTATCCTTATTTCTTTCTTTGGGGTTCATAATTTCTACCCCCCACACACACCTTTTTGTTTTGTCTTCTGGCCCTGATGAAGAATGCAAAACTAAGAATAGGCTCTGAATAAACTCTAAATAAAATAGAGCTTGAATAATATGAATTTTGTTGATCACTCTACTTAGAACAAAATAATACACACCATTACTTTCTTCATCCATTCCAACAGGTCCAGCTTGTGGAGTTTCCCCATTTTTTAGACAGTTATGGATATAGGTTGCCTTCCATCTGGCATATTTTCTGTGTTTCATGTTCTGAAAATATATAATTTAATAATTTGTAGTTATCACTACTTCATTTTAAAAATACTAGTTAGACAAGGAAGAAAACTATTTGCTATGCTGAAAATATATAACATCCCAAATAAAATATTGCCAAGTTCAATATAAGTTCCCTAAACAGAGAATGTATGGTGCTTAGTTGAAAGGGAATGACAAATGATTCCAGATAAAGTAATCCTTCTACTTGGTTGGAGGATAACTATGCTAGTTTTGAAGTTTTTATATCAACCTCAATCTACATCTACCTTATTATAACAAGTCCTTTACTCAAGATGGGTGTATTGTGGGAATATTCATATATCCATTCGGATACAAATGACATTTCCAGCAGAGGAAGAAGAGAACCAGGTTAAATGAACAATATGGTCATAAAATTTAACTAGAATAAGTAGACTTTTAAAATTATTTCATTAAAAAAAATCTCCAATAGACAAAAAAATGCACAAAAATTAAAACAAGCTCTCTCTAAATCTGTGTAGATAAAAAAGGATACCAAAAAGGAAAGTCGAAGTACTGAACCTATTTTCAGACAGAACTTTAAACTGTCACTAAGTTGAACGATATTGAGCAAGTCATTTCACTTTTATGAGATCTCAGTTTTGTCATTTCTATGGGCTCCACTATAAATCTAAAAAGACATAACTGAAATGAGAAATATATCTCTTTCCAATTATAAGAGGACTGAAACTTCTCTCAGAACATATGATGAGCTAGTTTTCTTTTCAAATTTGGAGCTGAAGTTGAGCACTAAATCTTGATTATCTGAAATAAGTTCCAAGGAATCTTAAAATAGCAAAAACCTTTAATTCATTAGCCATTTTCCTTTTCATCCTAAAGTAGATCAGTATGAAAATTGAATTTGTAGGCAAAAATAAGCAATCCCTTTATCACTCAGAAGAACAAAATGTTTAAGGATTCTGATCTAGATACAGGATCTTTTATGAGATAGTATCCTTTCTCTTTTTTATGGGCTTTTTTCTTTCTTTTCTTTTTTCTTTTAACTTCACTATATTTGATTCCCAATTACATGAAAAAACAATATCAATACTCCTTCATCCGCAAATTTTGAGTTTGAAATTATCTCCTTTCCCATGAAAAGGCAAACAATTTTACACAGGTTATACATGTGCAGTCATAAAAAATACATTTCCATTTAAGTCATTCTGTGAAAGAAAACACAGACGAATAAAGAAAAAGTGAAGAAAAGTATCTTTGATCTTCAGTCAGGCTCCATCAGGTCCTTCTCTGGAGATAGACAGCACTTTTCATCTTGTCTCAGATCACTGAATTGCTGAGAATAGCTAAGTTATTGTTCTTACTGGATACCATGATCTCTTGGTTCTGCTCATTTCACTGTGCATCAGGTCATGTAAGTCTTTCCAGGTGCAAACATTCTGCTTGTCATTTCTTGTAATAAACTAGTATTCCCTCACAATCATATGCAATAATTTGGTTAGCCATTCCTCAACTGATGAACTTCCCTAAATTTCCAATTTGTTGGAAAGAGCTGATATAAATATTTTGTACATATAGATTCTTTCCCCCCCTCCCCCAAATCTCTTTGGGACACTGATCTAGTAGTAATATTGCTTGGTCAAAGAGTCTGCATAGTTTACAGTCCTTTCAGCATAGATCCAAATTGCTCAACAGAATGGTTGAATCAGTATACAACTAACTGCGCATTAGTGTTTTAATATTCCTACATCCCTTCCAAAAAGTTGTCATTTTCCAAGTGGTAGTAGTTCAGAATTGTTTTAATTTGCATTTCTCTAATCAATAGTGATTTAGAACATTTTTTTTATATGCCTACAGATATAAATAGCTTTGATTATTTTGTCTGAAAACTGCATAGATGAAATATTCAGACTGAAAAACTGCTAGGAAATAGTTTAATCTGATTTTGTTACATAGTACATAAATGTAACTAATAGGAAATAATATTGGAAAAACAGGCTTTTCATCCCGTGAATGGCAGAATCAATTTAGCTCCCTGAGCAAGGGAGTGAGATATGGCCAGATTTGGGATTTAGGAGTTTTATTTTGGTAACTGTGTGGCAGGTGGTCTGGAGGGGAGACAGAATGGAAATAAAACTTATAAGGAGGTCATGATAATAGTCTAGCTGAGTGAGGGTAGATAAGAGCTTGAACTAGGGGATATAGGAAATACTGTGGAGGGAAACTACACAATGATTGGAGATAAAGTGTGTTAGAGAGAAGGAAGAATCCAGAAATTAAGATGACAAATGTAGTTGATTTGGAGATAGTGGTACCTTCGGGATGAATAGAGAAATTTAAATAAAGGAAAGGATAAGGGGAGATATTATTTAGTTGTTTTGTATATTCTAAGTTTAAAATGCCTATGAGAAAAAGTATCTACGTTGAGAAGTCCAGGAAGCAAGTGATGTGGATCTAGAATTCAGGAGATATTAAGAGATGGTTTCTCTCTCTCTCACATACACCCCCCCACACCCACACTCACAAAATGAAGAAAATTTTATTTTTGTATCCTAGTAGAAATTTTCAGTTAAGAAAAAAAGGGATGGAAAGATAAATAATTCTCAGAAGTAATAATTCTCAAATATTGGTTTCTATGTTTGAACACTAACTTTGAGTTTGAGTGTCTTAAAAATAAACAGTATTTTAAAATTATAAAGTTTGATAAATTGTATTTTGTTAGGGATATAGCTTACAAGCATTAGAAATGTCAAGCCCCAGGGAGGGAAAATAGAACTGTTCCTTCTTTTTCACTTTGTACATGAAAGAATACCTTCTGGAAAAGAAAGTAACCAGGATAGTTTCTCCTGGAATTTTGATTCAAATAATCATATATTTATACAATAACAATAATATGAAACACTACTGGGGATATGATAGTAAATATAAAATGTGGCCCATGTCTTCAAATAACATATCTTTGTTGTGACAAAACTTAAACTATAAAGATTGTAATCTCTGCCCATTACTTGATTGATAAAGTAATTTAATACACTGGCATAGTGGAAATGCTGGATTTACAATCAGGGGTCCTGAATTCAGATCCTTTGGTCTACCATATGCTATTTGAATAATCGTGGGTAAATCATTTAACCTCTCTGACTCTTGGATTTCTTCACCTATAAAATAATGGGGCTGAATCAGATAAACTTTAAATCTATGATTGTGATAATCTAATGATGATGATAAAAGTGTTAAAGTGATTACATGATTTAGTTAAAAGAATCCAAAAAGATATCAGTTTTGCTGGGAAGGATTCATGGGAGATATAACAACAAGAATTAGTTCAAACTAGTGGGGGAAAAGAAAAATTCTGTAGTGGAGGAGATAATAATTGTCTTCAAGTATTAAAAACAAAAATAAACAAACAAAAAAACTACCTTATGGAAGAGGGGTCAAACTTGTTCTACTTGACTTCACCTGAATAACAGGAAATTGGAGATACATTTTTCAGTCAGGTAAAATTAACTATTTCTTGTCTAAAGTGGAATGACCCTGTCTTAGTAGGAGAGTGCAAGGCAAGAAGTCTCCAAGTAGAACTTAAATATTTCTTATTGAGGATATATATAGGTGGGAATACATAATCTCTTAAATTCTTCCGAATTATATGTGAAAATTCAGTTAATTTCTGGTTCTATTAATAACATTTTGAGATTCAGTTAGTTAATAGAAAAATCACTAATTCCTCTTGGTAAACTCTCAGTTTTGCCATTTACAAATGAAGTATCTATGAAGACATCTATAAAGAAGGTAAAAGATAACTAAAGAAATAACCAAGTTTAACAAAGTAAGGATTAGGAGCATTCTTTAGATAAATATTTGCTTGTAATCATTGCCTAAATAATGGATCTTATGATTTAAAGTAAAAAGAGATACTAGAGATAATACCTCTAGTCTGGTAGTTCTCAAGGTTTTGGTTTCAGATCCCCTCAGCCCAACTTTGAAAAGTTATGTGAGGACCCCTAAGAGCTTATAACAGTTTTGACCTCAAAGATCTCCACACCAGGAAGACCTTGGGGATCTCTGGAGCATATTTTGAGAACTGCTGCTCTAGTCCAGGGTTTCTTCAACTTTTTCCAATTGTGACCCCTTTTTGTGTAAGAAATTTTATGTGATCTCAGGTGTATAGTTATGTAAAATAGATATATAAATCAAACACTTACTAATAAAAAATCATAATTTCATGATCCCCACATGGGGTTGCAAACACAAAAATGGGGGTGCAAAACATAATTTAAGAAGCTGGGCTCTAATACTTTCATTTTTACAAATCAAGAAACTAGGCCCAGAGAGATTAAATAACACAGCCAAAGAAACATGGAGTATAACTACCAGGGACATATGAAAAACTCAATCTTTGGCTTCAAATCTAATAATTATTTTATTTTTGGTACACGATGATGACTCAAAATACTCCTTAACCTCATAGTCCCTACTTTACACAGTGTGTAACAATATGAATGCAATCTATCTTTGCAACCTTAATTCCCAAGCCAAACTAGGCTAATAGGTACTTGTTAAATAAACACTGCATTTTCCCATTCCTATGTCTATTTACATTTCTCCTAATATCTCAATGCCTTCTTTTCCATCTTCCACTGAAATCACATCCTAACATATCTTTTAGGATGAAATACAAATTCCACCTATTCCATGAAACATTTCCTACTCTTTCCTTTAAAGCTTAATTTGATTTCTACTTTGTCAGACCTTTCTAAAGGGTACTTAACTGAATTCTGTCCTGTATTATAGCTACAGGGCAGATAATAATATATGCCTGAAGGAAGAAATTGGGTTATTCACTTTTGCATTTTCATAGTAGTTAGAATGGTGCCTCAGATATAAAGGGCACATGTTAGGTATTTGATGTATGAATGAATGGACAACTTTGAGATACATTTAAAATCAAACAAAAGGAATTTTGGCTAGAAAAAAAGAATACTTTCTTGAGGATTAAACAATGGAATTAAAAGTTATTGAGCCAATAAACTATTTTCTTCTCTTAAAAATGTCTGAAAACGGGAGCTTTGCCTGTTTTGGGATAATCCTATCTCTATAGGCTAAAGAGAAAGAATAGACAATTAATTTTTAAAAAAGTTCTTTCTAAACTTATGATTCTATGCTGCCCCCTCTAGGGAAGAATATACAAATGAAGCAGTTTTAGTTCATAAAAATAAACAGTTAACAAATAATATAATGTTCTAACATTAAATTTGCCTGAAATATAATAAATGTACCTTGGTGTTTAAAAAAAATTGAATCAGCTAAAATATTAACCTTTTTTTTTAACTTTAAAATCATAATCCTGTTATTCCCTAGGTAATTCTAATTCCTGTCAAGAATCCACCATTTTGCTTTCTAATTCTCTCTCCAAAGTAAAAAGATGTGAAATATAAGAAAAAGTGCTAAGTGGAAAATTTCAAGACATCAATATTTTTGAAACCCTTACCTTCCTTTGGATGATCTGACATCCTTTCTGGGAAACAGGAATTACAAAAATTGCTTCAATTCTTACTCATGGCCTTTAAGTTCCTGTTTTCACAGAAATGATTACTGGATAATTGAAAATAACTGACATTTGTTCCTGCAAAGCATGACCACTAAAAGTCAGCAGTGAAAATTAAGAAGCTATAGGTAGCACTCCTGAATACCCACCCTTCAAGTCTTTTTACTGCCTATCAAGGAAAGATTTTTTTTTTTAAAATAAAAGAGCAGCAATAAATTAGAGAACAAGACTTTCTGCTAAAGAATATAGGTCATTAATAAACCTAGGAAGCAGAATAATCTAGTGCAAAAAGCCTGATGCCAGGACAGTCAAGCCTTATTTTTTGCTCTGCTATTATTAATAAACTATGACCTTCAACAAATAATTGAAAGTACAGGTTGCTCAGTGTTGCTATATGTAAAATGAGAATAATAATAGATGAATTACCTACATCATAGGAATGATGGGTTGAAATAATATAATAACTGGACAGAACTTTGAAAAAGTGAATCCTCACTCAATCAAGAACTTCTAGTGCTTATTATATGCTAGGTATTAAGAAAAGAGTTTCCCAATCTAAACAGAACCCTATTTTAACAGTTAGTTTTTGGAAGAAAGGATCAAGGAACAATAGCCTAAGATTAGAAGCATATCATATCAGTTTTCTTGGTCTAGGTTTCCATATCTTTAAAAAATGGTATTAGGATAACATTCAATGAGTGAATTCCATGAACTCTCTAAAAATGCTCTTTTCTCAATTTTAGGAATGATCAGTACTTAACTAGTTCCTTTAAAATAAAATAAATAAGAAGCAATTTAACCTAAACTAATCTATCTATTTAGTGCTATACCAATCAAACTCCCAAAAGATTATTTAACTGAACTAGAAAAAATAACGACAAAATTCATCTGGAAAAACAAAAGGTCAAGAATTTCAAGGGAATTAATGAAAAAAAATGCAAATGAGGGTGGTCTAGCTGCACCAGATCTAAAACTATATTATAAAGCAGTGGTCACCAAAACCATTTGGTACTGGATAAGAAATAGAGTAGTGGATCAGTGGAATAGGTTAGGTTCACAGAACAAAATACTCAATGACAATTGTAATCTAGTGTTCGATAAACCCAAAGACCCCAGTTTTTGGGATAAAAACTCACTATTTGACAAAAACTGCTGGGATAATTGGAAACTAGTCTGGAAGAAATTAGGCATTGACCCACACCTAACACCATATACCAAGATAAGGTCAAAATGGATTCATGATCTAGGCATAAAGAATGATATTATAAACAAATTAGAACAATGTAGGATGGTTTACCTCTCAGACCTGTGGAGGGGGAAGGAATTTGTGACCAAAGAAGAACTAGAGGTCACCATTAATCACAAAATAGATAAGTTTGATTATATCAAGTTGAAAAGTTTTTGTACAAACAAAATGAATGCAGATAAGATTAGAAGGGTAGCAGTAAACTGGGAAAATATTTTTACATCCAAAGGTTCTGATAAAGGCCTCATTTCTAAAATATATAGAGAATTGACTCAAATATATAAGAATTCAAGCCATTCTCCAATAGACAAATGGTCAAAAGATATGAACAGACAATTTTCAGACGAAGAAATCAAAACTATTTCCGGTCACATGAAAAGGTGCTCCAAGTCACTATTGATCAGAGAAATGCAAATTAAGACAACTCTGAGATACCACTACACACCTGTCAGATTGGCTAAAATGACAGGAAATGATAATGATAGCTGTTGGAGGGGATGTGGGAAAAGTGGG
>JAJPUD010009824.1:0-16114 GCA_023553655.1 Myrmecobius fasciatus | reverse complement strand
ACAAGCTGTGAAGGAAGTTCCAAGAGATGATCTGGATACCCATGGTATAATGCTTTTAAGACAGTTTTGTGTCAACAAACTAAAAGGCTTTGTGGAAATGTGTTAGTTATTCCACCAAAGTCTGTTTCCCAGTAATATTTGTGACACTGTTAATTTGCTATTCCCTAGTCTGTCTGTGATACAGTTATAGTTAGGTAACAATGAATGGAATCTTGGGCCTGGAACTGGGAAGACTGGAGTTCAAATATGGCCCCAGAGACTATGAATTGTGTGTGATACTAGTTTGCTTAACTTCTTTGACGCAGTTTTTCCATCTGTAAAATGGGGATGATAATAGCATCTATTTTACAGGTTGTGGTTAAGATAAAATGATAAAATGAGATATTTGTAAAATGCTTTGTAAAACTTAAAAGTGCTAGAGTTAGTTATTGTCACCATTGTTATATTATTATTAAGAGCGTTATTATCACACACCTAAGGACAAGACTCTAAATGTTAATAGTCATCGTTATTACTAATATAATTGGTACTTCAGTGAATCTAAGCTACTTCTTCAAACTTGGCACTCCATCTTCCTTTTTTTCTGTGACTTTGTACAGTCCATGCCCAGAATTCACTACTTCTTCCTATCTAACTTTTAAATTCCTTGTCTTTCAAGTTTTCATTTAAGTAAACCTACCTGGCACAATGCCTTTTCTTATTTCTTCCCTCTAACCATGCTGACAGTGCTTTCATTCTCTTCAGATGAGTCATATTGACTATGTTATGGTAGCCAATCAATTAATCAATCAAGAAGTATTTTTTTAAGAATTTGCTACATCTGGTATTGTGCTAATATCTGGAGATTTAAAGATAAAACAAAAAGAGGAGCAATTTCAGTCCTTCAGGAGCTTCCATTCTATTTTGGGGAAACAACAGAGGTATCTAAGTTTTTAAAAAATATATAATTATATATAAAGTAAATACAGAGCATATTGGAGAGATGGTGGACACTGGTAGCTGGGGGGAGAAGGAGATCAAGAAATATCTAATCATTTAAGGTGAGTTTTGAAGGAAGGGATTCAAAGAGTTGCAGATGAAAAGAGAGCACATTCCATTCATGGGGGACACCTTGGACAAAGGCATAGAAATGGAAAAAGTATGGAACTGGATTGTTTTGTGGGACACAAAGAGGATGACCAACTTGGCTGGTAAATTTGGCAGTAAAGCATGAGAAGGACAATATCACAAGATAAGGCTGGAATGTCTGGAGGTGATCAGGTTGTTTAGAGCTTTAAATGCCACAGGTAATATGGAGACATAGGAATTTATTGAATAGGAATGAGATGGCAGTGAAAAACATCAATTAGGAAGTATCACAATAGTTTAAGTAAGAGCAGATGAAGGTCTGGACTAGGATGGTGGCCATATCAAGAAAGAAGGTGTCAGATGTAGAAATTTTGTGGAGGTAAACTCTGTAAGATTTGATAAATGGTATTTTGTGTGCTTCCTTAGTATTTGAGACATCTGGTATTTTTTTTTTCCTTTAAAAAGGCTGAGGTTACATGGCAAATATCAATACTTGATACAGAATATGACTAAAAATTAATGATTATAATAAGGCCAAGATGGTTGCCCAAAATGGAGGCAGATCATCTATTTCCCATATACCTTCTCCAACAAAACCTTTAGGGTCTCATCACATAGAATAAAAATGAACAAATCCAATAATAAACTGAATAGAATGTCTTCTATACCTTCAGAATTGTATACAGACCAGTCAGCAGCCTGAAGACAATAGGAGTTGGCAGCAAAATTGGTGTCCTAGAAAAGCCAGAGGCAAGCTAGAGAAATTTGTAGCCTGCAAAAATCTGTGTAGCAAAGCAAAAATGGAGGATTTCCCCAAGAATACTTTAGAATGGACAGAAAGCTTCAGGGTGAGGATCTGAAAAGCCCCAAGAAAAGGTAATATGACAGATGGCACTCAGATAGTATACCCCCAGGTTCATGGGCTGAAGTTTCTAACACCATTCTGAGATGCCAGAGCTTCTGGCACTTTAAGATCTAAATCCAAGAAAGAGCCTAGTCACAGGTAAAGATTAGTGTGGAGTCTTTGGGCAAGGTTAATGTCAAAGATTTTTGAAATTTCTATCCTGGGAGACTGAAGAGATTAGAAAGGAGAGGCAACTGAAGAGGATTGGGAAAAGAAGGGAAAGATAATAAAGTCAGTTTTTGACAGTTAATTTTAGTTGATAGCAGGATATCTTATAGGTAACTGAAAACTAGAATTTAAGTAGTCTTTATTGAAAATTTAGAATGAGACATTTTTAGCATACAGGTAATATAACCCATTAGAGAAGATAAAAGTCTCATCCTGTTAAGTATGATTTTTATTAACTTGGACCAATGTATGCATGAAATTGTCAATAATATGTAAGATTTTGGGTCAATTTGTAATACAAATTACAAGACTTTTAGAGCCTAATATCCATAGTATGCTATATATGCTTATAGCTAAGGTAATATAGATGTTAACACTTAGGACTAAGGCTGAAGCCAAGACAAGACAGAAAATGTTTTCAAGAATGGCTTTCACTGAAAAGGTGCAAAATGTTTGTGCTGCTAGATGAAGTTAGTAAGTGAATGGGTTTTGCTTAACTTTTTTTTTTCCCTTTGGTGCAAGGGAAAGATCACAGAGGAGAGAAGGAAGGAATAGTTTAATAGCAGAAGTAGAATAGGGAATGGTTATATAAACTGATTAATAGTAACTCAGTAGGCATAAGTGGATTTTCAGAACTTGTGTTATTTAGTGAGAAGGGGGAAGGTTCAGGAAATGATTGTGACAGAAATGAATCTAAGAGCTTTGCCTTTTCATAGGAGTAATTATGTCAGTCTTATATATGAGGCATGAATCAAAGTATATGTAGTATTAAGGAAAACTTGTGCTGCTTACAGATAATTTAAAAAAAAAGGGGGAGAAGTGCTTTCACTTCTTGCCCTTTGCTGTTTTAATGTAAATGTTTAAAATGTTTTTCTGTTAATTTACAGATTTCTGAGTCACTCTGCACAGCTGATGGCTTTTGGTATCTCTGACCATATAATAACTATAAGAAAAAAATTCATATTTAAAAAGTCTTACATTTAGTAGTAAAAATGCCAAACTTTAAACTGTGATGAGAAGTATGAATCATCTATAGTGATGATTTTCTGAGATTTTAGACACTATTTTAATGTTGTTCTCAGACACAGAAACAGGAGTGTGAATAGCATTAATAGCTTTTAAAAGAAGTGTCTGCCCAAAAGTTAGGGAATGGCTGAATAAATTATGGTATATAAATATAATAGAATATTATTATTCTGTAAGAAATGATGAGCAGACTGAATTCAGAAAAGCCTAGAATGACTTAACAAGAATTGATTCTAAGTAAAATGAGTAGAACCAAGAAAACATTGTACAAGAATATTATACATAGTAACAACTTATGTTATGATCAATTGTGATGGACTTGGCTCTTTTTATTTTATTTATTTATTTTTCTTTTTATTTGCAAAACATATGTATGGCTAATTTTTCAACATTGACCCTTGCAAAGCTTTCTGTTCCAAATTTTTCCCTCCTAGCCTCCAACCCTCCCCTAGATGGCAGAAAGTCTACTACATGGTAATTATGTCAAAATACTTGATGAATCAAATATGTGTATACATATTTTTACAGTTATCTTGCTGTGTAAGAAAAATCGGATCTACAAGAAAAAAAAATCTGAGAAGGGAAACATAATGCAAGCAAACATCAATAGAGAGCATGAAAATGTTATGTTGTAATCCATATTCATATCCCTCTCTCTGGGTGTATATGGCTTTCTTCATCACTGAACAATTGGAACTGGTTTGAAACATTTCATTGTTGAAGAGAGCCACATCCTTCAGAATTGATCATCATATAGTCTTGTTGGACTTGGCTCTTTTAAACAATGAGTTGATTCAAAGTAATTTCAAAAGACTTGTGATGGAAAGAGCCATCCACATCCAGAGAAAGAATTATAAAAACTGAACATGCTTCACAGTCCTGTTTAAAAAAAAAATTATAAGAGACATTTTTTCCTATTTTGTCCTTTGTGCTGGTTGTTTGCTTGTCTTTTTTTTTTCCTCTCATATTTTTCACCTTTTTACTTTTTTCTTTCTCTTTTTCCCTGCCTTTGATTCTGATGTTTTTTTGTGCAGCATGTTAAATGTGGACATATGTTAAGAAGAATTGCACCTATACTAGATTTCTTGCTGTTCAGGGAATGGGGGAATTGGGGAGGGAGGGAGAAAAATTCAGAACACCAAGTTTTGCAAGAGTGAATGTTGAAAACTACCTTTGCATGTATTTTGAAAAACAAAAGGCAATTATTATTTAAAAAATCAAATCAAATTAAAGGAAAAAAAAAGAAATGTCAGTTCTAAGAAAAAGACCCATAAATCTACCATCCTGCCAGGATACAAAAGATGAAAGAAACACTATCCTGGTGTCTCTCTCTCTTTCAATAACACAATATGCAGCACCGTAATGGGTCTGGAACTATAAATATAGTAGAGTATGGAAAATGTGTATACCTGAAACCCCTTTTCCCAAATTTTCTGACTCCTATCTCTGCCCCTGCTAGTGATTCCAAAGTACAGGATGGGGCTGAATGAGAAATGGGAAGGGAGAGGAGGGAATGAGTCAATCTAGATTTTCAATGCTCTGAAGTGATTAGATTTTATCGATGGGTTTCAAAGTACTTAATTCTTCTAAAAGCCTTGTAAGATAGGATGTCATTTGTTTTGAGACACATCCTAGTGTTATAGCATTGCTAGCAAATCAAAATTGCAAACTATTTCTCTATTAGTTTTACTATAACAAGGCAACCTTAATTCTCCTGGGGAAGAGGCAGATGCCAGCTGATGCTCAATTTTTTGGTTTATGTGTGCGTTTACATATATACATACATGTGCATACATGTACACATGTATAAATGCATACATATTATATCTATATGTATAATTTATACACATATGTATATGTAATAGTTGTAAAAAATAAGCAAAGTTCAGATTTATGACATGTTAATCTGATTTCTGGCCTGCTCAATTTGATTACAGAAAAACTTATAGAATTCTAGAGCTACAGAGGATACTGGAGATCACTTAATTCAGTCCACTAATATAACAAATAAAGAAACTGGATCTCAGAGAGGTTAAATAACTTGTCTAAGGTCGCACAGCTAGCTAATGGCAAAGCCTGGACAAGAATCTTGGTTTTCCAACTTCCAGTCCTGTGTTCTTTCCATTATATAACAGTTATTTATTAAAGCTATTTAGATTTTTCTTCTATTATTTTTGACAATTCAGATGTCAGTAATATCTATGTTTTTTCTACAAACTATATATGAATAAATGAACGAATAAGGCATTTATTTCATTTTAAGTTCTGGGTTAAGTGCTATTGTATATATGTACATTGGTATATATTTCCAAAGTCCAGACTAGTAATTTCATCACTTATCCTATGATCAAAACATAATAATCTCTTCCTTGATGCAGAATTAAATGTTATCTATAACTTAACACAGAATTGTCTGGGGCACAGTCTTGTCCATTGCTGGACAGTTTCTCCTGATTGCAAGGCTGGCTCTGTATGCACTTTACAATACTCAAAATTTAAAGATCGAATATAAACAAATCTTGGAAATGATGGGAAATGTACCAAGCTCCACAACAAAATGAATGCCAAAAAAAAAAAAAAAAAAAAAATTACTCTAATTTCTCAAAGGAACAAATTTATAACACATAGGCAGTAATATCAATGTTTCCAGTTATTTGCTGAGTGCTTCACTTATATAAATAAGGCAATAAGTTAAGCCAACTATACTTTATGACTCCAGTGACATTGTAGTAGTAGTTGAAAATGAATAGTGGAAATTAAATGTATGAGGAAGATAGCCAGAAAAATTAGTAACTCACATATCAAGTTGTAATTTTGATCACACAGAGCAAGTAAGGTATTTCTAAAAGGAATTCTATAGGAATTTATGTTTTATGAATATTATTACAGTAATCTTTGAAGAGTGTTAGAAATAGGAAAGTTCATATTGTTTTAGGAACAGAGTTGTGCTGTGGGAGTCAAGAGGCCTGAATTCTAGTACCAGCTAGCCATGTGATCTTAGAGAAATTACTTTACTACTTGAGGTCTCAATATTCTTATCAGCTTTACAAAAGGGCTGTATTATTCAAGAAGATCTCTTCTAATTTTAGTATGCTGTATTCTTAAACACTTACAAGTATCATGATTCGTACATACTCAACTAATGTTTATTCCCAGAATTACAAAAAGCTCAATTAAAAGGGAACTGAAGATACCATTCACTATAACACATAATTGGAAAAGAGTTCCCTCTAGAAGATATTCAACCCTCAGGTAGATGACTGCAGGGGTCCTTCTTAATAACTCATTGTTTAACTAGGGACCAAATTGCTCCATCTCTTTTCTTGCTGCAGGTGCTGCCTTGAACACTTGTGTAGTTTCAACATGAGTCCTGTTTCTCACCTATCCAGTGTCACTGTGGATAATAATCTGGACAGCAGAGATGTAGATGTGGAAGAGAAGAGAAAAAGAGAAGGCGAGGTTTCAAAATAGCTATTCTTTCCACCTAACTTCTGTGTATGTCTTGGCAGAGACTCTATCCCACTATCTCTTCCCTTCACTTATATGAAAAGCCGGTTCTTTCCCTCACTCCAGAGTCAAAATCTCAGTATTTACAATGAAATCCCCAGACTATCTTTTTTCAAAAAAGTATAGCTGTTTTTAAAAGCATTTAGATTATGAAATGCAAATTTATTTTTATATATACAAAGACAGTATTATCCATTTTGCTTGTATTTCTTCCTACAAGCAGAGTAGTTTTGAATAAGCAAATCCTTAATTGCTTAAAATTCCATTAAGTTTCCTTTCAACTGTTCTTTTTTACCTTTTCTGATTCCATATTGTTAACGTGGAAATTTCAAAAAAGTCATTTGCTTATTTCTGGAATAAAAGAATAGGTGGGAAATAATGTGAACAAATTCGCTTTTGAAGTAGTCAAGTAAAAGAGAATGTGTTAGAGCTAACAGATTGTAGTAATGAAAAGTTAACATTAAGGTCACTCCTGAGGGATCTTAAAAGATAAACAAGATATGGAACTGGTGGACCCAGGATGTAAAAACGTTACTGAGGAGGGGGCAAGAGATCCTAGCCACCCTTCTTTGTAGTTCATAACTCATATAATCTAGCTTCACCAAAATGGTACCATACCATCATCATCACCCACCACATCAATGCCAACAAAAAAAAATCAACATCAACAAAAATATCAATAGCATTGTTGCTTATTTGAAGAAATGTCAAAAAGACTTTTTAAACAACTGACTGACAAATGAACTTCTTTTATACAACTTACTCATAAGTTCTGTACTGTCCACCACCCACAAACTGATAGGGGCATGTGTGTATTTCTTAGATTCATTTCTTCCACTTGATGGTAAATGCAAAAGTATGTACTTGATTACTTCCAGTGAAATAAAATATACTAAAATAACTGGCTTAAATAATATTTTTAGACAGAAATGAAAATTGGGAGTAATGTACTTCAAGAAAGAAAGCTTTTTCCTTCCATTCTGAGAAATCATTCCACTTAAGAAAATTTAATGCTATGTAGTGAATGATTATTTACAGTACTTGTCAATTACATAATTGTTTATTCAATAAATCAAAATATTAAACTATGAATCAAGTATAATATAAATAAAAACAAGATAAGATTGATGGAAAGAACACTACTGACAATTAGTTTTTTAAAAAGCATTCAAAATCAATGTACACTCACTTCATCAGTGAGTTCTCCAAATACTGTTAAGACATCTATCAGAAGACTTGCAGTATAGAAGGACTTGATCATGTTTCTGCAAGAGAAAAACATTTGTTCTGTTTTTACTGGGTGTATTAATACAGTTAGGAAAGCAAAAATTACAAAAATATAAATTTTAAAAAATAATTCAAAATCACATATATTTTAGAAGTAAAGGATAGAAACAATCTGGAGAATATACAGTAACCTTTTATAATTCAGGATCAAGGTAGAGAAGTGAAACAGACTTTTAGCTTACATTAGCATAATAAAACATTCTATTAATTACATTTGTAAAACATACCTGTGGCAATAAACTATTTTAGAAAAACTATTCAATCATTTAAAATACCTATTTGAGGTAATTTGCTAATATAATTTATCAAAAATCTTTATTAAGATAAAAAGCAGATTTTTATTATGGAAAAATTACTAAACAGTGGATGATTTGTGGACAAAAGGCTAGAGCCATATTATTAGTTCATCGATTTTGCCCCAAGTTGAATTACCATTGTAAATGTTCCCCCCAGCCCCCCTGATTTTATAGCTAATGATGCAATGGCTATAAAAGTGGACCTGGAATCAGAAAGACTTGAGTTCAAATACTGCTACAAATACTTATTAGCTGTGTGACTCTGGGCAAGTTACATAACCTCTGTCTGCCTCAATTATTTCATCTGTAAAAAAGGAATATAAGAGCACCTACTTCCCAGAGTCGATGAGAAGATAAAATAAGATATTTGTAAAGCACTTTGCAAACCACTAAGTACTATGTAAGTGCTATTATTTTAAGGTCCATTTTTTGCAAGATACTTAAATCTTAAAAAAAAAAAATTGAAAGCTAAATATAAAATTAGTCAAATGTGTGGGAGAAAACTCTTCATTATCTTTAAATATACTTGTCTTTAAAAAGTAAAAAATAATGTCTCCAAAAATATATAAAACTAGCAAAATCATGTTTTCTTCTTTTTGCTTACTTGTGAAATCTCCCAGCACGATCTTCATTATCAGCATAAAGGAACATTTTCAAAGCATAATTCTCCACGTGGGCACAACCAACTATTTCTTGAGTAATAGCTTCATTATCACCCAATTGTTTTTTAAGCTGAAATAAAATCAGAAATATTTTTTGAGGGGTCCCTTAAAATTATTACTTTAGTGATTACATCTAAAAATAAATAGGGAAAGAAAAGTATTTGCTTATGTAGCACCCAACAGTTACGTTAAAACACTACTGTATTATCAAACAACCATTACATACAACATACAGCATATATAACAACATACAAATTCATTTAAATCTTTTAACTTCTCTCCATATTAAAAAAAATCGAACCCATTAATTTTTGGTGATAAAGCATATATCATTCTGAAATACAAAACCATTTTCATTAAATGATGGTGTATAATACAAAAAGGCTGTTTATAATTAACCAAAAAAGAACTAAGAATCTTAAATAGAAGTCATCGTAGTTTTGTGCATCTTTGTACTTTTCCTACGTAAAGGACTTTGTGCAGTACTTTATAAAAACACAATTTAATGAAAAGGGTGCCCCTCTTTTCCTATTTTGACTATTAAAAAAAAGTCTAAAGATTTAAAAACATAAATGATCTGAGTACTGTACTCTGATTCAAAGGCTTCTTTTCAAAGATGTTTAGAGTATAAGAAGCTTCAGGTTTTCTAATAAAGTCAGCAAAGCAAATGATGCAGTTATAGTTAAACAGGTGAATTTATAGCTTCTGAATAGACTTAACTGTCTGGATTTAAGGAAATCTTGGGGTTTTGGTAGAACAAAAACAGAAATAACCACAAGACACTAACTTACAGTTTCTGAACTGCCAAAAGATTTTTCAAAGAAGCTTTGAAATCTAGACTGCTGTTTTTTTATTTTTTTAGAAGAAGTATGAAATCCTATAAGCTAGTCATCTAAAACTAGAAAGTCTGGAAGAAATGTAAGTAATCTGAAACTCATAAAAATATAGTAAACTTGAAGTTTTAATGTAAACAAGCATTATAACATAAAAGAACCTTTATTCTGTTTAAAGGATAAATTTTTCCTCCTTTGCTCATTATCTAGATAGCATTAAACTGACATTTCTTTTTCCCTTCAGTTTTACAAATTTAAAAAAAGAAATTCTTTTTTCTCCCTATGGAAATACTACCAACAAACACAAAGATTCCAATGTAAAAAGAAAAACAAGATTATAGAGGATATGGCGAACTTCTTAAGAGATTTAAAAATATCTAGTACTTAAATACATGAAAATATAATTTTAAAAAATAAACAAAATTGCTTGATTTATGAACCCTCTTCCACTTAAAAATGCTTATCTCATAAACCAACTGGCAACCAATGGACAAGTCAGCCTATTTACTATAGTAATAGCAAACCACTCTGACATGGAGAAAGGATATGGCAGGTGTCAAGCAGGTCAATAACGAACATGACTCAAGAGCACTTTCACTAAGACTTCAGTTGAGAGACCCTAGAAGACTAAACTCAAGAGCCCCAGAAATAGCATTATTTCCCAGACTATTGGTCTGCTTCCAATCTAGCCCCCATAGAAATCATTGAAAGATCTTCTGGAGAATGGGTTAGGAACTATGCCAGACACTGGGGAATACAAAGATGAAAAATGATAAAGTTTTTAATGTTTAAGTATTATCAATTACTTTATTTTGTATATTCTGTGTCTGTGCAACCTGATTTTTAAATAAATCATGTTCAGTTAGTAACAACTAGATTAAAAATTTAAAACTGGAGAGAAGTAGTCATTTCCAAACTATATTTTACTTTAAATTTATAATCATAAATGTACATTTTTCAAAATGCAATGCTATTCTAAAGTAATATCTTAGACCACCTTGTATGCCTATCAAAAAACTTGAAAAAAGTGAAAACTTAATTTACAAGGCAAATATACAATGAGAAGATAATCTACTTCTGAAAATATGTAAAAGAGAACTCTTTCAAATATTCTTCACAAGTGCAAAATAAGGGACTATATTTTTTGTCATCTTTGTATCCCCTAGTATCTAGTACAGTGCCTGGGAAAGAGAAGGTATTCAACAAATGTTGATTAAATTTATTTTTTCAGTACTTTAAAAGGTCCCTTTCATTGGTTTGGGTATGATAGATTGGGTAAGATAGATGAGGGCAATGATGTTTGTTACTATCTGGTTTTATACAAAAATATATATTCCTAAGGGTGTGAATTTTTAAAAATGTAGCTTTTTCTCTTAAATACTATATGTGCTAGAATTGTTGACTAGTAAGGTAAAAGAAACATGACAACTAACAAAAGTTCTGATTTATTTTCACATTTTCAAACATTAATTATGAAATGAATTACTAATTTGCTACTTACAGCTTCTAGCTGATCCATAAGCTTTGATAAAAATTTTCGGCATTCAGGAGTTTTACTGTCAATTTTCATTCCAGTTTGCATTGCATATAAACGACCTTTAAAGTAAAGGAAAAATAACATGAGCAATACTTAAGGAAATCAAAGCAATAGGGCAAAAATCTTTTAAGCAATAGCTCTATTTATCTACTGCACTGAGAGTTTGAAATAAGTTGCAAAAATTTCTGCATGAAAAACCAACATATCATTGACAGAAATATTTTGGCACACTTGTTTACTTTGGGCACTATGCCAAATAATGATCAGTTATTGTCCTTCATTCTTGAAGAGAACCAAAATGAATCACTAGATGTCTCAGTGGATAGAAACCTGGCCTTTGAATCATGAAGACTCATTTTCATGAGTTCATATCCAGCTTTAACTCTTACTAGAGCTCTGTGATCTTGGGCAGATCACTTAACTCAGTCAGTCTCAGTTTCCTCAACTGTAAAATTTGTTGGAAAAGAAAATGGCAAACTGCTCTAGTATCTTTGCCTTGGAAACCTTAAAAGCTGGTTATAAAATAAGAATACAGAGGAATCAAAAAATATAGTCCCTGCTGCTAAGGGGATTTGGGTCTAGAAAGACATAGCAGTAAATACAGAAGGAATATGGGTAAGAATACTGATATAGATAACAGTACTTCATGTGTTCTTTCTGGAAAGTTAAGGTTTGGAAGGAAGGGCAGGGCCAAGTGAAACAATTCAATTCTGCACAGTTGTTTGGCGTGTTCTATGCAACCTATACAAAGACAAAGACAAAAATGAAAGCAGCCCTGACTTTAAAGGACCCATAGTTTACTGAAAGTTCAATCCGTACAAAGATAAATTCAAAGAATAGGACCATTAATAACTAGAGACAACATGGGAGATTTCATGTAAAAATGGCAAAGGGGTAGAAGAATTGGCAATTAGTCCATTTTGGCAGAAGCATAAGGAGTGTGTAGACAAACAGCAGTCAAAAAAAGATATTAAAAAACTGTGGAAGGCATTAAATGTGAGATTGAAGAATTTTCATTATTTATTCACTAATAGGGAACACTGATGGTTTTTAAACATAGAAATGCCATAAGAAAAACTATGTTACAGGATGATGTCAGAAGCACAGAGGATAGATTGGAAAAAGAGACTGGAGGTAGTGAAATGAAAGGAGGTGCTTATGATAATGCTGGTGTGAGCTAGCAAGGGCCTAGACAACAGAATGGAAATGGAAGACTAGTTCATAATAAAGTTACTTTAAAAAAATCCAATAAAAACGTCTTCAGTAGAAATATTTAGAATAATAGTACTTAATGTCTAACCACAAATGAAGCTCAAGAATCACTGATACTTGGAAAAAGTCAGATAAAAACTTGCATTTAAAACTATCTAATCTGGGCAGCTTAGGTGGTACAGTAGATACAGCACCAGCCCTGAAGTCAGGAGGACCCGATTT
Source organism: Myrmecobius fasciatus (assembly GCA_023553655.1). Classification (NCBI taxonomy): domain Eukaryota; kingdom Metazoa; phylum Chordata; class Mammalia; order Dasyuromorphia; family Myrmecobiidae; genus Myrmecobius; species Myrmecobius fasciatus. Next base: position 3,392 of record JAJPUD010009824.1, on the reverse strand, counting down.
CAAATCTGGTCTCAGACACTTAACACTTCCTGGCTGTGTGACCCTGGGCAAGTCACTTAACCCCTCTTGCCTCAGCAGCAAAAAAACAAAAACAAAACAAAACAAACCAAAAATCTATCTAATCACTTATGTGTGAATGATTAGATATTTTTATATTACCTTTACAGATTGTCTCAGGCAACTGCTAAGAGTTCAAGTCTAGCACAACTTTTCTCATAGGCAAAAACCAAACCAAACCAAACCAAACCAAAACTATTTCATTTAGGTTGCCTCAATTAAAACAGAAGATCTGAGAATCACTTATTGTGTGATTTTTATATCTGTTATGAATTTAAAGTCCAAGCAGAGTTAGCTGCAACAAAGGTAGTAGCTACAATAAGGACAATGTTCAGAACTCTAAATACAATTGCTATTACAATTTTTAATACGGTAAAATCTAAGAATAACAGCAAATCATTTAAAAAAAATGGAGACTATTTCTAAAGAACTTAATTTTTTTCAAGTATATATGAGCCAAGAACTAATAGCTTGCAAAATATTGCTTAAGAAGGGTCTTTCAAGATAATTTTAAGGAAAAGATTAGAATTTGTGAGAGTATATTTTTTTGTGTCAAATGTATACTGATAAAGATATTTTAAGAGAGCTTGAAAACTTACTTTCTTAACTGTTTCTTCTTAAATTTAAAAAAAGTTAATCTATAAAACAAACCAACACCTAAATTCCAAACTTGTCTTGTTTAAACAATTAAATATCTTGTCAACAGAACCCAAATCAGGGAGGTTTTCCTGTAAGTCAGAATAACATGGAATCATCTAGTCTACCTGCAGTTCAAATGATCAGACCCAGAAACATAAAGTGAATTATTCAAGGTCACACATTCAATTAAAAGAAATTATGGAATTTAAATGTAAGTATTTAAACTCAAATTCAGAATTTCTTCTTTTACAGAAAAAAAAATCACGATTGAACTAAATATTAATCAAAAATTTCATAAAATTTTGTTTTACAATAGTGTAAAAGATTTACATAAACTGAAATGTTACACTACTAAGACAAAAAAAGAAACAGGAAGCAATTTATATACAAAGAACTTCATGAAAAAGTTTATGTAAAAGTTAAGCAGACAACTGGTGTTTGGCCAAATTATCTTTCCTCAGCAATACCAACAGCAGTGGCATAATTTGGAAACATTTTAAAAAGTATTCAGAAATCAATATTATTTGTACTTCTAAATCAATATTTTTCTTAAAATCAATTAGTTCTATAGAGCTACAAGACGACTTAATTTTAAAATGGTATACTGGAGATCTGATAGTTTACCTTTCAATGTTTTCGGGTTTTTTTGGGAGGATATATTTGAGATTTGGATTAAAATGAGATACCAATGGTTGTGTAACTAATTAGTTGTAGTCAGGATTAATCTAATGGTGGTCCTGTATGTTCCCAATCCAGTAGCAGATCTATTTCAATTTTCATTTATTTTAAATGTAAAATTCACTATTAGACAGTTGACACATTAAACGAGCACAATGATTTTCTAATTCAATTATGGTAATTTTAACAGTAAAAATGTTCAATTGCACAAATGTTTGATTACTGGCATTGTTCTATCTTTATAACATATTTTATGCCATTTGCAAACCTTTTGGAAATTTGACAGATGACATGTTAAGATAAATAAACTGCAATTTTAACTTACAAAATAAATTTCATAATTTTTAATACTCTATTCATAGAGTGACTAGCTTGACAACATACATTTTTTGAAGAGACTAATATTACCTGTGAAAGTCTGTTTTGTTCCCCCCCCCTTTACAGTGTCCTCATCAAGAAAGCTTTATGTATATGCAGATTGGTTTCAGAATAATCACGTGAATATGGAAAAGCAGGCATATGAAAGAACAGTTGTTGATACTATCTGGCTTAACCTTTTTATGTGATAATAATGTCCAAGACATTCCCCCCACCTTTTGTATCTTCCACCATCTTCAGAAATAACATTGATCTTTTTTGAGGCCCTCTTAATTGCACTGCCTATGCATGAACCTCTTCTGTATATATTTGTCCAACTATTTTCATCACTGTTTCACCTCTACTTCCTTCAAAGTCAGAAGTGGGTCTATGATATTGTATTATTAGAAAAAATTCTCAAATTTACTGTGGATTCATCTCATAGATGCAAGAAGCTCTAATATCTACAATATTGAGTCATATTTCTTATAGACTACTTTAGAATCATAGGAAACTTGAGCTATATCAAAATTCAAGCCAAAAATAAACAACCACTTTAGTTTGTTTGCCATGAGGTCTTTTAAGAATTTAATGATAGGGGGGCGGAGCCAAGATGGAGGAGTGAAAAGGTGACTTTCTGCCTCTCCTCCGATCTTCTCTCAAATCAACAATAAAATAAGCCTCTGAACTGATCTTCAAGTCAACGAACTCAGAAATATTTGGGCACGGCTCTCTGGAGAACTTCATATCAGGTTAGTCGGACTCGGACAGAGAGATAAATAGATGACTTCTGTGTAGGCCGGAAATGAGGGTGGGACTCAGCTCAGCTCATCTTAGAAGAAATTCCAAACTCCAAACTCCAAATTCCAAACACCTGGAGTTTATCTGAGGCACTCAGGACACTCTGCCCTGATTGGGGGCAGGTATTCTGGCAGACTTGCCTTGTTTAAGGAGTAATTCGAACTTAGTCCTAGCCCCCACCGGCCCAGCACCTTAAATCAACTCTCCAAAGTGCCCCAGGGCAAAGCATCTTCAGCTGAGGTTTTTTTTTTTTTTTCCCTACCTTAAAGAGATATCCACGCTGTCTAAAAAAAATGAAGAAGCAAAAGAGAGCTCTCACCATAGACAGCTTTTATCAAGGCAAAGAAATGACCTCAGATCCAGAGGTTTCTTTAGACAAAAATCCAGAAAAAAACACCAAGGACCATCACTGGTCCCCTTTTCAAAAGGCCTTTCTGGAAGATTGCATAAAGAACCTCAAAAGAGAGCTGGAGGATAAATGGGAAAATAAACTGAAATCAGTGCAAGAAGGATACAGTATCTTGCAAGAAGGATATGATGCCCTGTAAAAGAGATATGAAAAACACACCAATTTATTAAAAAATAAAATTAGTGAAGTGGAAAAAGAGTGCAATGAACAAATTGGCCAGTTACAAAAGGAGCTTAAAAAGGTAACTGAAGAAAACAACACTTTAAAAATAACAATTGAACAAATGCAAGTGAATGACTCACTAAGACTTGAAGAATCAGTCAAACAAAAACAAAAAAATGAAAAATTAGAAGAAAATATGAAATATCTCCTAGGAAAAACAACTGACTTAGAAAATAGATCTAGGAGAGACAATCTAAGGATTATTGGACTTCCTGAAAGCCATGATGAA
>JAJPUD010009823.1:17893-69976 GCA_023553655.1 Myrmecobius fasciatus | reverse complement strand
CATACATACATACATACATACATACATACATACATACATACATGTGTATATGTAATGCCAGGACCTGTGGTCTTTTATTGTAGCTGCTGATAAATTCTTTATAATGCTAACTGTACCTCCAGCATGTTTGAAGTATTTGTGGTTTGTTTCTTGTAAAAGTTTACTTTTGATGTCAAGATTTTGAAATTTAGCAATGATATTCCTATGTTTTCCTTGTAGAATGTCTTTGATGTTTTTCTTTTTTCTATTTTTACTATCCCCTCCCCTTCTATCACTTCAGAACAATTTTCTTTGAACATTTCTTGCATTAGAGTGTCAAAGTTCTTTTTTTTCATTGTTCATACCTCTTAGTAGTCCAATTATTCTTATATTTTCTCTTCTTGATCTGATTTCCATTTGCTGTTATTCTTACATTTCACATTTTGTTCTAGTTTTAATTCTTTATATTTTCTTTTGTTATTTCTTTATCTTTTATACTTTCCCTGGATTCCCCTTGCCTAATTCTAATTTTCAAAGCATTTATTTTTATATCTTATACTTGAAAAAACCCAAATTAGGAGGTTATGGGACTTGCCCAAATCCCCTAGCTCAGATACGCTGAGTTAACTAAGTTAGAATTTGAGCTTCAGAACCTCCTCAATCCAGGTTCAGCACTCTCAGTAGTGGACCATTTAGTTTCCAGAACTTGGGAACCTCATTGTAAATTGTTGACAAATTACTAATTGTTGAGGAATTATAGGATTATTTTTTAATTGTGTCTACCTTACTCTCTTCTGCCAAGAACATTTTTTTTCTTTTCTTTCCATATGTAAAGGAATAACTCACACAGATAATCTCTCATTTCTCTGAACACATTAATTCTTTCTAGTTCATACACAACCTACTTTTAATTTTTTTTTAATTTTGTATTGTTATTTAATTGCCTCTCCAAATATAAATTATCCTAGGTGCTGAAACTGCATCTGAAATTTTTATATTATTTTTTCATCAATAATACTTCACAATCTTCAAAAATCCCATCCTTATTCTTGTGACAAGAGCCCCCATGTGAAAACAAAGAGAAATTTAAGCTAGAGTAAAACACAAAAAATAAATTAAAATATCATATATAAAATATTATATTTCTATACTCAGAAACAAAAAATACATGTCCAAACTGGCCTAAAATCTAACATGATTCCACTCATTCTTGAGCATATTTCCCATTAAACATATCTCCAGTGAAAGGTGGAGAAAACACTAAGCCCCATAGAGTGTTTCCTTCTACACTGAACAGGAAATTGCTTCTATGAAGTTTTTCTCTTGCATCTAGTTTTGATGCATGCATCTGTTCAGAACAAGTTTAATACCTCCCTTCAATGATGTGATTGTAAACTCCATGAGGTCAGAGATCAGCTTTCAGATAACTGTGTTATTTCACTCAATACTTTGCAATTAGTAGGACCTTAACTTTTGGTTGGATTGAATTAAGTCTTAAAAAATAACTACAATCAAAAAACCCTATTCAAAGTAAGGTTTATGTCCCCCCCCCAAAAAAATATAAATACAGAAGATTCAGCCCTGGAGACTACAATGATATCTCCTATATTCTACAGCAAATTAGTGATAAAGTCTAGAACAAAATACATGAGATTTATTTCTTAGTCTCACACTTCATCTGCTAGAAACATCCGTTTGTAGTAACACTCTAAATATATAGGGTGTTGTTAAAATGTTTCCTTTGACAGTCTGCTGAGCATTTCTTTTCCCATGAAGCTTCTATCTTCACACTGGAAAAATAAAATCTTTTTGAATTGCCAAATAGAATTAAAAACTTTCTTCCTTCACGTCCCCACCCCACTACACACAAATACACACTCACACACACACACACACACACCATACAGAATTTTTACAAGAAATTTGAGAAGGTAATCATCAAAGTCCAAAGATGAAAGGGAAATGCAGAAGTAATTTAGTCTATCCTTCTTCCTTAGGCAAGAAATGAACATGCTTATTCCAGATTAACACTTTTTTTTTTCCTTTCTCTTTTAAAAAAAAGTTCCTAGAAAGAATTTCAACCCTATTTGGCAACTTATGACAGTATTGGATTGCTTTCAGAAAACACATGAGATTCTAATTCCAGATTTATCACTTACTATGTCTCTGTAAGGCTCTCTGACTTTCTGTGTGCAAGTTCCTTATTCTCTCTAGACCTCAAATATCCTATCACCATGCTTTCTTTAGTGAGTTGTCAAAATAAAACAAAATAAATGTCAACTTAAAAAAACAGTCCTATTTTCAGTGTGGTTTCATAAAATCCTGGGAAGACTTATATGAATCAATGAAAAGTGAAATGAGCAGAACAAGGAAAGCAGTGTACACAAAAGACAATACTCAACAATGATAAACTGTGAAGGGCTTAGCTATGCTAATCAATATAATGATCAAAGATAATTTTGAAGGACTAAGGCTTAAAAATATCATCCACATCCAGAGAAAGAATTGATGGAGTCTGAGTACATATTGAAGCATATTTTTCTCTCAATTTAGTTTTTGTGTTTTTTTAAACATAGCTAATTGGAAATGTATGACACGATTTCACATATATAATTGACACTAATAGATAAGGGAAGAGAGAAAATTTGAACATTCTCAAAAATGAATGTTAAAAATAAATAAAATTAAAAAAAAACTAGTCTTGTTCTCCTATATTATCGTGCCATGAAGGTTATTAAGAAAGGAGAAGCCAAAGGCTTGTAGATACTACACATTAACCTGAGAACCAAATATAATGAAAATTTTATTCAGGAAAAGTCAGGAAGCACTGGATGTGGAAGTCTGCTAGGAAAAAAATCACATTCATAATAGATAACTGGTTATACTTCAACCATAAGAAAAACAGAGTTACAATGAGATATGTGGGTGAAGGTTCTTTTGGGAGGAAAGACTTTGGATTGGCGTCATGGAAGAGAGATATAGATGCCTGAGAAAATCAGGCTTTGTGCATGGAGAAAGAATAATGAGGAGGCTGCTATCAAGTGAAAAAGCTAAGTGTGCTGGAAGAAGAAACTAATCTAAGAGGTAACAAGTAGGTGGGACAAGATTGGGAGGTAAGCCATTTCAAAGTTTCCTATTTTAATTAATTATTTTTGCTAACCCAAAGTTAGGAAGAGTTGATTCCAGCAATTGAATGGTTAAGAGTTCCCTTTAATATTTAGTATCCTGAGGAAAATTCCTAATCATCCACTACACAAGATGCAAAGCCAAGATGGACAAGAGAAGCCAGGAAGTTGCCTGGACTTTCCCCAATTTCCCTTAGAAATAATGAAGTATCTAGGTGGATACTGGAGCACCAAAACCCACAAAAAGAGGAAGTAGAACAACTTTCTGACTTGATATGACTTAAGATAACTTAAAAGGATTTTGGGAAAGATCTAAATTGGGTAAAAGGAGACCCCAGCCTAGCAGAGACATTGTTCTGGCAAGCCAGCTGAGGACCTTATTCAAAGTGCAGATTAAAAAAAAAAATAGCAGAATAGCTATTAGGACTCTAGCCCCAGAATGCTGGCACAACAGGCACAACTAGGCTGTACTACTCTAGCACAATAGGTAAGGCCCAAGCACATGAAGCCCTCACATGGAAAGAGAGTGACCAGGCTCCTGGACTGCAGCATAAAAAGCTTCCTAAATTCCTTCCCATCCCACCCTTAGAGCAGAGCTCAATTTAACAGCAATGAAATAGGCATCAAAAAAGAGCTAAAACCAAAAAAATAGTCTGGATCATTAAAAACTATTACAACAAAGAATGTCAAAGCACAAAATTAGAAAAGGAGAACACCAAAATGCTTTCATGTAAAGCCTCAATGGGGAATGTGAATTCATTTCAAATCCAAAAAAATCCTCTTAGAAGAGGTCAAAAAGTATTTCAAATATCAAGGAATAGAGGTATAAGAAAAATTGGGAAAAGAAATGAAAGTTGTATGGGAGAATTCTGGGAAAATTGTCAGCTGCCTGAGAAAAGGAAGCACAAAAGTTGACTGAAGAAAACAACTCCTTTAAAAAATATAATTGGCCAAATGGAAAAAAAATCCACTGAAGAAAATAATTCCTTAAAATAGAATTGACCAAATGGAAAAGAAGGTACAAAAACTGAGAAAATAATTTCTTAAAAATTAGGATTGGGCAAGTAGAAGCTAATGACTTTATAAGACATCAAGGATCAGTCAAATGAAATCAAAAGAATGGAAAAAAAAGAAGACTATATAAAATGCCTTTTTGGAAAAACAACCAACTCAGGAAATAGATGCAGGAGAGATAATTTAAGAATTATTGTACTACCTGAAAGCTATGATCCCAAAAGGAGTTTGGAAAAGGAGCTTTCAAGAAATCATCAAATAAAATTGCCCTCATATTCTAGACCCAGAGAGTGAAATAATAATCATTGGAAAAAAATCTACTGATCACTTCCTGAAAGAGATCGAAAAATGAAAATTCCAATGAATATAGTCAAATTCCAGGATTATCAAGTCAAGGAGAAAATCAGGTTGGAGAAGATGTGTAAGCATCTAGAAAAAAAACAATTCAAATATGATGGAACCACAATCAGAATTACCCAGGATTTTACAGCTTCTACTTTAAGGGATCAGAGGGCTTATACTATGATATTTCAAAAGGCAAATGAGCTTGGATTATAACCAAAAATCAACTCCCCAGTAACAATGAACATAATATTTCAGGACTAAAGCTAGACATTCAATGAAATGGGGACATTCACATTTTCCTCATAAAAAGACCAGAGCCAAGCAAAAAATACTTTAAATGCATAACTCAAGAGAAGCATAAAAAGATAAGCAGAAAAGAAAAACAACAACAAAACATTGTATTCAATAAGATTGAACTATTTGCAATCCTGCATAGGAAGATGATACTAGTAATGCTTAAAAACTACTTTTCTATTGTTTTGAAAAATGCAAATTAAAACAACCTTGAGTCACACCTTACACTTATAAGAGTGACTAATATGACAGAAAAGAAAAATAATAAATGTTGGAAAAGATGTGTGGAAATCAGAAAACTAATACTGATGTTATTGCGTAGTGATTCAACATTCAGGAGAATAATTTAGAATTCCATCTAAAAAGCTATAAAAATGCATACCCATTGATCCATCAATATCACTACTAGTTCTGTATCATGAAGAAATCATAAAAAAATAGAAAAATGGCCCACTTGTGGAAAAATCTTTACAATAGCTCTTTCTGGGGTAGCAAAGATTTGGAAGTTGAGTAGATATTCATCAATATTGGAGCATCTGAAGAATATAGGGTATATGAGTATAATTAAACACTATTATTCTATAATAATGAGTAGATAGATTTCAGAAAAAATCTGGGAAGTCTTAAATAAATGCAGAGTGAAGTGAGCAAAACCAGGAGAATATTGTATGTAGCAACATTATATGATGTTCAACTATGACATATTTAGCTCTTCTGAACAATGCAATGATCCAAGACAATTTCAAAGCACTTGTGATATAAAATGTTTACAACATTCAGAGAAAGAATTATGGATTCTGTGTGCAGATTAAAACATACTAGCTTCATTTTTTCTTGTTTTTTTTCTTTCCTCTGTTTTTTCTCTTTTGTTTTTAATCTTTCAAAACATAACTAATGTGTAAATATATTTAACATGATTGTACATGTATAATCTATATTGAATTGCTTGGTGCCTTGAAGACTGGGGAGCGTAGGGAAAGAGGAAGAAAAATTTGGAATTCAACATCTTACAAAGATGAATGTTGGAAATTATTTTCCATGTAATTGGAAAAATAATAAAATACAATCAAGTTAAAAAAGGAACAGAAAAAATGGTACTAATATGATGTGATGAGAATAATATCTAGAGCTGTCATCTAGATTTATAATAAGACTATTAAATTCTTGGAGAAAAGATCAAAATTAATATTAAAATAGGAAATATCATCACAATAAGACAATACAGATCCCATAATTAAAATATATTCAAACGTTTATTTTAGCAAGTGACTGATGCTAACGCAAGAGAAATTGATTAAAAAATAGCCATGACAGATTAACACATTTTTCTTAAGGAAATTTAGCAAACATAGACAATCACTACTATTTGATAATTAAGACCTAGGAACTACCAAAATAAATATTTTTAACAAAAGTATACAGCAGTCAAATATCACACATTCTAGTATAAACTCATTGATATATTCTCAGCAAGAAGCTATGGAGAAAAAAAATCAACTTTTGATAGTGCTTGACAAGAGATTTAAGTCAGCTAAATCCTTCCAAGATGAATCTTTGTAGAATGATCTGAGGTGAAAATATATAGTGTTTTAATAATGCTGTTCTCTCTTTGACAAAGTTCAGAATTTTTATGTCATTATTCTAATGGAGAAGTAATCTGAAGCAGGAGTTGATAGAGTGCCACCATTACAGCCAGGAAGTCATAGGTGCCTTTGATACATAGTGAGTTCAAGATTGTCCCAAATCATTTAACTTTTCAATGCTTCATTAAAGTCTCTGAGGCTATAATTTGGTGGGTTGGTGAAAGTTATTTTTTTCCTTTTGTTCTCAAAAAAGGACATAAATGGACATCATTATTTTGTAGACAAGGTATAAAAGGTCCAACTATGGCTACCAGACAAAGTTTGGAAGGGTCTATCATGGGCCAGAAACAATTATTCCACAAGAACACTGGAGTGAATATGTTTCTATATTTTTATATCTCACATTCTTTTGAGCTATTACAATTCTGCTTTGCTTATAGGACATAGCACCTTCTTTGGTTTGGATACAACTTGATGAGCAGTCCTTTGCCAGTGTCTTTCACATCATTATTACAAAATTCTTCATTTTTATTATTTCTTCTGAACTCCATGTAATCTATATTCATCTTGAGTACTACCATGCTGAATATTACTCACAAAGACAAAATCACATTTATGGATGAAAATAAATAAACAAAAATATTGCAGGATATTAGTTTCTGATTATATAAAATTGAGAGTTGTATAAATTATAATAAAAATGTACATATCAGTTATTAGCAGGTTGTAACCTTGTCTTTATCTTCAGGATGGGTCCAAAACAGCAGTCTCTTCCTTACTGATGGTCGGCATCAGTAATACATATATTGTGTAAAATGAGAGAGAATTTTAATACAACAGTTGATGTGTAAAGCAGTCATTCATGTTAAGAAAAGGAGATAGGCATTTTTCCAATATATATGGTAAATATATGCAATTCTTTTATACATTCCACAATAATCATGCTGCATAAAAAAATCAGAAAAAAGGGGGAAAATGAAAAAGAAAAGAAAAGGCAAGTGAACATCAACCAACAAGGTAAAAACACTATGTTGTGATCCACCTTCAGTTGCCACATTCAGCTCTCTTTGCGTGTAGATGGTTCTCTTCATCACCAGATCATTGTAACTGGACTGAATCATTTCATTGTTGAGAAGAGCCAATCTTGCTATTGCTGTTTACAATGTTCTCCTGGTTCTACTCACTTTATTAAACATAAGGTCATGTAAGTATCTCCAGATCTTTCTGAAATCACCCTGCTGATTGTTTCTTATACAACAATAATGTTCCATAATGTGCATGTATCGTAACTTATTCAGCCATTCCCTAATTGATGGGCATCCATTCAATTTTCACTTTCTTGCCACTACAAAAAGGGCTGATGCAAATATTTTTCCACAGATATATCCTTTTCCTGGTATAAATCTTACTTGGTCATGGTGTACTAACCAGGGGTTGACAATGTAATCTCTTTGCTAATGATTTATTTAAGATTTTTGCATCAATATTACTTGGGGAAATTGTTCTATAATTTCTTTCTCTATTTTCATCCTACCTGGTTTAGGTATCATTACCATGTCTATGCCATAAAAGATGTTCTTTCCCTATTTTTTTCAAATAGTTTATATGGTATTGGCATTAATTGTTCTTTAAATTTTTGGTAGAATTCACTTGCAAATCCATCTGGCCCTGGATATTTTTTCTTAGAGTTCATTAATAGCTTGTTCTATTTTTTTATTTATTTCTTTTTTATTTTATTTTTATTTTATTTTTTTATTAAAGCTTTTTATTTGTATAACATATGTATGGGTAGTTCCCCAGCATTGATCTTTACAATGCTCTCCATTACAACTTTTACCCCCAGTCCCCTCCCCTCCCCTAGATGGCAGGAAGTCCACTACATGTTAATAATGTAATAATAGTTGACAAGTTGTGTAAGAAAAATCCTCTCTACAAGAAAAAAAGAAAACCAGAGAAAAACAACACAATGCAAGCAAACATCAATAGAGATCATGAAAATGTTACGTTGTGGTCCATATTTCATATCCCTCTCTCTGGGTGTATATGGTTTTCTTCAGTGAACAACTGGAACTGGTTTGAGACATTTCTTTGTTGCAGAGAGCCGTGGACCTCAGAATTGATCGTCATATAGTATTGTTGTTGCTGTGTATAATGATCTCCTGGTTCTGCTCCTTTCACTCAGCATCAGTTAATGCAAGTCTCTCCAGGCCTCTCTGAAATCGTCCTGCTGGTCGTTTCTTACAGAGCAATAATATTCCATAACATTCATATACCATAATTTATTCAGCCACTCTCCAATTGATGGTCATCCCTTCAGTTTCCAGTTTCTAGCCACTACAAAAAGGGCTGTCACAAACATTCTTGCACATGTGGGTCCCTTTCCCTCCTCTAAGATCTCTTTGGGATATAGGCCCAATAGAAACACTGCTGGGTCAAAGGGCATGCACAGTTTAATAACTTTTTGAGCGTAGCTCCAAATTGCTCTCCAGAATGGTTGGATCCATTCACAGTTCCACCAACAATATATTAGTGTCCCAGTTTTCCCACATCCCCTCCAACATTCATCGTTATCTTTTCCTGTCATTTTAGCCAATCTGACAGGTGTGTAGTGGTACCTCAGAGTTGTCCTAATTTGCATTTCTCTGATCAATAGTGATTTGGAACAACTTTTCATATGACTAGAGATGGTTTTATTTTCATCATCTGAAAATTGTCTGTTCATATCCCTTGACCACTTATCTATTGAAGAGTGGCTTGAATTCTTATATATATGAGACAATTCTCTATATATTTTAGAAATGAAGCCTTTATCAGAACCATTAAATGTAAAGATGATTTCCCAGTTTGATGCTTCCCTCCTAATCTTGTCTGTATTAGTTTTATTTGTACAGAAACTTTTTAACTTAATATAATCAAAATTATCTATCTGGAATTCAATTAGGAGTTCCAGATCTTCTTTGGACATAAATTTATTCCATCTTCACAAGTCTGAGAGGTAAACTATATTACGTTCCTCTAACTTGCTTACAAAAACATCTTTATATCTAGATCTTGAACCCATTTAGATCTTATCTTGGTATGTGGTGTTAGGTATGGGTCAAGCCCTAATTTCTTCCACACTAGTTTCCAATTTTCCCAGCAGTTTTTGCCAAATAGTGAGTGCTTATCCCAAAAGCTGGAGTCTTTGGGTTTATCAAACACTAAATTGTTAAGGTTATTGACTAGATTGTCCTGATAACCTATCCTGTACCACTGATCGACTGCTCTGTTTCTTAGCCAGTACCAAATGGTTTTGATGACTGATGCTTTATAATATAGTTTTAGATTTGGTACAGCAAGGCCACCTTCATCTGCCTTTTTTTTTCATTAATCCCCTTGAAATCCTTGACCTTTTGTTCTTCCAAATGAACTTTGCTACTATTTTTTTCTAGATCTGTAAAATAATTTCTTGGGAGTTTGATTGGTATTGCACTAAATAAGTAGATTAGTTTGGGTAGTATTGTCATTTTTATTATGTTCGCTCTGCTTACCCATGAACACTTAATGTTTTTCCAATTGATTAGGTCTGATTTTATTTGTGTGGAAAGTGTTTTGTAGTTTAGTTCGTATAGTTCCTGACTGTTCCTTGGCAGATAGATTCCCAAATATTTTTTTCCTATCATCCATTATTTGGAATGGAATTTCTTTTTGTATCTCACGCTGCTGAACTTTGTTGGTAATATATAAAAAGGCTGATGATTTATGTGTATTAATTTTGAATCCTGCAACTTTGCTAAAGTTGTGAATTGTTTCTAGTAGTTTTTTAGTTGATTCTCTAGGGTTCTCTAAGTATACCATATTGTCATCTGCAAAGAGTGATAATTTGGTTTCTTCATTACCTACTCTGATTCCTTTTAGCTCTTTTTTTCTCTTATTGCTAAAGCTAATATTTCTAATACAATATTAAATAGTAATGGTGATAGTGGGCAGCCTTGTTTCACTCCTGATCTTATTGGGAATGGTTTTAGTTTGTCTCCATTACATCTGATGCTTGCTGATGGTTTTAAATAGATGCTACTGATCGTTTTAAGGAAAAGCCCATTTATTCCTATACTCTCTAGTGTTTTTAATAGGAAAGGGTGTTGGATTTTATCAAAGGCTTTTTCTGCATCTATTGAGATAATCATATGATTTTTGTTAGTTTGATTATTAATATAATTAATTATGCTGATAGTTTTCCTAATACTGAACCAGCCCTGCATCCCTGGTATAAATCCTACTTGGTCATAGTGTACTATCCTGGGGATGACTTTCTGTAATCTCATTGCTAATATCTTATTTAAAATTTTTGCATCAATATTCATTAGGGAAATTGGTCTATAGTTTTCTTTGTCTGTTTTGACCCTACCTGGTTTAGCTATCAGCACCATATCTGTCTCATAGAAGGAAATTGGCAATATACCTTCTGTCCCTATTTTCTCAAATAATTTGTGTAGTATTGGAATTAATTGTTCTTTGAATGTTTGGTAGAATTCACATGTAAATCCATCTGGCCCTGGAGATTTTTTCTTAGGGATTTGGTTAATAGCTTGTTCTATTTCTTTTTCTAATATGCGGCTATTTAAATAATTTATATCCTCTTCTGTTAACCTGGGCAATCTATATTTTTGTAGATATTCCGCCATTTCATTTAGATTATCAAACTTACTGGCATAAAGTTGGGCAAAGTAACTCCTAATTATTGCTCTAATTTCCTCTTCATTGGAGGAAAGTTCTCCCTTATCATTCTTGAGACTAACAATTTGATTTTTCTCTTTCCTTTTTCTTATCAAATTAACTAAAGGCTTATCTATTTTGTTGGCTTTCTCATAGAACCAACTCTTAGTTTTATTTATCTATTTCTTTTTCTAAAATTGGACTATTTAAGTAATGTATTTCCTCTTCTGTTAATCTGTGCAATCTATATTTTTGTAGGTGTTCCTCTATTTCATTTAGGTTATCAGATTTATTTGTGAGTTTCTTTATGGCAGAGACAATCTGTTATTCTTCATGTCCTCAGCACTTAAAAGAATTCCTGACATAGTAGGCACTTAACAAATACTTGTTGACAATGATAGGCACTTGTAAATAGATCCCCATGTACCATTTTGAAATAAAAATGAATATTACTTTATGTTATCGACATGTATTTTAGTTTCAATTGCATACATGATAAAATTCCCAAATTGACTTCCTCCTTTTCATCTAAGAAAGCTGCTAATAATCTAATGAACAGTTATACGGACATGAAATTTTGTATGGCTACAACAATATTTTTTTCAGATACCATGAAGTCTAGATGTTCTATTGATCTGGAAAAATTATTATGTGGTGTCTAAGGTGTTTTAAGATAGGGCTGTTCTAACTTTTATATTTATTGAGCTATTTTGCTGAATGTTAAATGTGCTTCACAGAAAACAACAACAACATGGCAGCCAATGTCAAAGCAATAAAATATTTTTGCACAATTTTTAAAAGTTCCCATAGTTGGTTTGAAGATACTCAGGAAAGTCTGGAGGGAGCGACAGAAGCAAAAAGGGAAAAACTTTATGTGTAGCCTACACTCCTCATTCTGGGACAACTTCTAACATGTCCAAGAGTAGTCATCCTAGAAATCATCTACAATGGACCCAAGATTGACACCATGAAAGAGGATGGTGAAGGTCAAAAAGTCACCAGAGAGGTTACTCAGTCATTTAATTAGCAAGCATTTACCAATATTAATTATATACCAGACATTATGTTAAGCATTGGAATAAAAAAATAAAAAAACAGAGATGTTAATGGAAAAGGCAGCATGTATCAAAGCAGATGCATACAAAAACATACAGAGTAGATGAAGCTAATTTTAGAGGAAAGGACAGATAAAAATAGAGGGAAAAATAAAGAGCTCCTTCAAAAGAGAACTTTTTCAGGAATGGGCCTAAGGACCTCTAAATGAAGAGCAGTGTAGGTAGCTTTCAGACCTCTCATCCCAGAGATATCAAAGAGGACTTAGAAGTTCAGCAAAAAAAGATTGTGGCAATAGGGTGGGAGTCCGGCATGCACTCTAAATGTATACAACCCTGGCACCGCCCCGGCCCTTGTACCAGCAAAGCTGCACTCTATTGGGTTAGAACACTAGATCTTATAGTCACAGTGGGTCATGGATAATCCTAACACTTCCAGGACAGAAAAGAGTGCTTGTAGTCAAATCCATAGGAGGATCTTTGAAAACAGTTGCACAAAATTCCTGAAGCTTTAGACAATTTACACTCCACCTTGGTGTTAAAAGATAATACTAGGGGAAAAAAGTAAACAACAGAAAAAGTTTCTGACAATAGAAAATTACTATGGTGACACTCAGAAGAAGAAAACAAAGTCTTCAAGAAAAATAAGAATTTGTCTCCAGCTATAGAAGAGCTCAAAAGTGATTCTAAAAATCAAGTAAGAGATATAGAGGGAAAATTAGGTAGAGAATTGGTAGTGAAGCAAAAGGAAATACAAAAAGCTAATGAAGAGAAGAATGCCTTAAAAAGCAAAATTGGTCAAAAGGAAAAGGAGGTGCAAAAGCTCATTGATAAAAATAATTCCTTATAAATTAGAATTGGGAAAATGACCTTCTGAGAAATCTAGATACAATAAAGAAAAACAAACAACAAAAAAGAAAGAAAAAAATGTGGAAAATGTGAATTATCTCATTGGAAAAATAATCTAGAAAATAAATCCAGGGGATATAATCTTAAAATTATTGGTCTACATGAATGTCGTGCCAAAAAATACATGGACATCATCTTTCAAGAAACTGTCAAGGACAACTATCCTGATATTTTAGAACCAGAGGATAACAGAAGTTGAAAGAAGCTAATAGACTACCTACTTTTTTGGGAAGAGATCCCAAAATGAAGAGTATAGCCAAATTCCAGGAATACTGAAAACATCCAGAAAAGTACAATTTAAGTATAATGGAGCCATAGTCAGAATAACACAAGATTTAGCAGCTTCTAAATTAAAGGACTTGGAGGACTTTGAATATGAGATTCCAGAGGGCAAGGAGCTAAGATTACAATCAAGAATTATTTTACCAGAAAAACCAAGTATAATTCTTCAAGAGAAAAGTAGACATTCAAAGAAATAGAGGATTCTCTAGCGTTCATGATAAAAAGACCCAAGCTGAATGGGAACTCAGGAGAACAATATATGGGAGTAATTAGGAAAGTGATATCATGGGGAACTTAATAAGGTTTATCTGTTGGCATTTCAATATGGTTTGATGATACTTGTAACTCATTAGAACTTTCTCATTATTATGGTAGTTAGGAGTATATAGATAGAGATCGCAGATGTGCACTGAATATGAAGGGATAATATATTTTTAAAAAATAGTGAAATTAAGGGAAGAGAGAGAAAGGTACTGCTGAAAGGGAAACTGAAAAGTAGAATAGTGTAAATTATCTGTCATAAAAAGGAGTCAAGAAAAAGCTTTTATAGTGCAGGGGTAGAAAGGGAGGAGAGCGAGAGTGAATGAATTTTATACTCAGAATTGGCTCAAAGAGGGAATAGCATACATATTCAATATGGGTATAAAATCTATCTTGTACTGCAGAAAAATAGGAAGGGGATAGAATATGGAAAAGAGGAGTGTGATAAAAGAGAGGATATATTAGGGGAGAGGGAGTAGTCAATAGCAAAAAAAACTTCAAAATGGGCAGGATGAAAAAATAAAGGAGGATTAGAATAAATGGGGGAAATACAGTTAGCAATAGTAATTGTAAGAGGAATTTTGAAGCAAGTTTCTCTTGTAAGGCCTCATTTTTCAAACATAAATGGAACTGAGTCCAATTTATAAAAAAATAAGAGCCATGCCCCAATTGATAAGTGATCAAAATATATGATCTATACTCAAAGAGCTATCAAGTCATGCATACCCTTTGACCTAATGATACAAATATTAGGCATGGATAACAAAAGTGATTTTTAAAGGAAAAGGACTTATATATATATGTGTATGTGTGTGTGTGTGTATGTGCACACACATATTATGTATGTATGTATATGTATATATATGTCTCAATTAAGGAATCATTAGGGAGTGGCTGAATAAATTGGGTATGCTATTGTGATGGATGGAATATTATTGTTCTGAGGGAAATGCTAAACAGGATGCTCTCAGAAAAAACAAACGAAACAAACAACAGCAACAGCAACAACAACAACAACAACAAAACCCTAGAAAGCACCCTATGAACTCAAGCAAGGTGAAATGTACAAAGTAATACAAAGTAATAGTGATGTCCTGGGATGACCACTTGTAAATGACGTTGTTATTGTCAGCAGTACAATCATCTATGGCTATTTGGAAACTGAATCTCTGGAGTACTGAGATTTTAAATGACTAAAGGGTCACATAATCATTTTGTTTCAGATACAGGACTAAAGCCAAGATATTTCATTAAATATATGTATGTCCATGTATATTACACACACACACACACACACACACACACACACACACACACACACATTTTTTTTTCAGTACCCCAACAAGGCTATCTTTGCATTGATAGAGGCAACTTCCTTCCTGGCAGTTTTCTAGAGTAATAAAATTGTGGTTCTAATGTAACAAATGTTTATATATCAAGGGAGAATTTTTAAGTCAGATTAATATAAAGAATGATTTAGTATTTATAATTTAAGAAGATTAAATCACTTTATAGCTAAACTTTGTAACAATTAAATAGATAGTTTAAACTAAAATAACTTTTACCAGAATGAATTCAAATGAAGTAGGGGAAAAGAAGATTTAAGGATATAATTATTTCACATTTGCTATCTGAGCCTTAATTAAGAGAGAAAGCTTTAACCTTTGAATTGATATTTTATGGAACTAATCTAAATATTTTAATTTAGGCCAAAGTTACAAAAAGTAAATTTAGTTACAAAAGGCACATTTAGAAAAAATTGTTAAAAATAAACACTTAAACATGACTACTTCATATAAAAATGAAATATGCTGTATAATTAAATGAAATCCTGCAATTAAATTACAACATGAATTCAACATATCTTTGAGCTTCTCTTTGAAAATAACATCAGAAATCCCCCTATTACTCTGAGATATTAAATTAATGACAACTGAACAACCATTAGTAAGTGATTAGAAGAAGGGTTATTCTGTATTTTTTTCTAAAGACATGAATGAGCACACTTGAGAATAATATTCAGACAGGGAAAACAGGAAAAAAAACACTTGAATTCCCATGTTTCATGGGTTGAGTAAGGGAAGGGTTGAGAATCCAATTTTCTTAGTAGAAATTATTAAATCATAGGTGACCAATTGTACCAGTTGTTTTTGGAGAAATAAACATGAAATATACCATACAAAGAGTAAAGAGAAAACAAATTTTTTTGGTGAGAAAAATTTACCACTGCAAAGAAATTCTCTGGAAAGTCTAATTTACAAAGCGCTATTTAACCTTATTAATGCCCTTTCCTCATTAATTGTGTGCATACATACACACATACATAGATATATGAATATCTATGTATGTGCATATATAACATACATTTGTATGTATGATATATATTACATAATATGCATATATTTGTCTGTGTTTATGTGTG
The DNA here is from genome assembly GCA_023553655.1 of Myrmecobius fasciatus. Lineage (NCBI taxonomy): Eukaryota > Metazoa > Chordata > Mammalia > Dasyuromorphia > Myrmecobiidae > Myrmecobius > Myrmecobius fasciatus. The sequence goes on along the minus strand of JAJPUD010009823.1, from coordinate 54,015 downwards.
TGTATGAATCAGCTTCTGATCTGACTATCCTCCAAGTTTAAGAATTTACCCAATATATTGCATCTTACCCAACAAATTCCATATCAAGAATATCCATCAATATTGCTGCCACCCTGATGCTACCTTACTATGCAAGTTCATGTAATAAATTCATATAATCAGAATCTCAGATTTCAAAACAGCTTCATAGCTCATCTAAAGAAATCTATGTGGAACCTTTGAAAGTTTCAAACTCAGTCACCTACAATTTCCATTTCTGGTAAAGTTATATTAATCCTAAAATTACTTCTGCCTCTGAATCCTATTCTCTGAGCTGTTTCACCATGAAAAAATCATTTTATATCTCTGAGTATTAATTCCCTCATTTGGCAAATGAGAATGATATCCCATTGCCAGCTACCTTCAATGTGGCAATGCGAATGGATAAAGGGCTTAAAAAGCTATGTTAACCTTGAATTTGAATTGTCAATCCCATAGACCCTCTTGATTCCTGGGGCAAACCTCAACTCATTAGAGCTTGGATGGATAAGACATCTAATTTAGGCTCTTCCAACAGTCCTTTATAAATACAAAGTTACTGCAGGGCCATGAGTTTCATGTTCCTTACTTGATCTATCTCAGATAGTTACAGGTAGTAGTGAAGTCTCAGGGAAAGCCACAAGATGAAATGACTTCAGGATATGTAGTCTGTGATTTATTGATTCCTATTTCTGAGTAGTAATCTGAGTAGTAGATGTGTAAACACAGACATGCAAAGAAAAAAGTTTACAATCAGTCATGAAATAATATAGGCAGAGAGCCCCAGGAGTTGCTAAGCAGAGAATGGGCTTCAGGGATTATCAGATCTCGGGTGTGGAAAAGACCTCAGCTGTTGTAATTTCATCCAACCAATACCTGAACAAAATTAGCTTCTATAATATAGCTCTTTGGAACCTTGCTAACACCAATTCTTCTACTAGTAAAGATCACAATATACTCATATTCCATTCATTGAGATTTTTCATCAGGTAGTCACTGAAGTCTTCTTGAGATTAGAGACACTCTCAGTGTGCCAAATTCCTTCCTTTAGCTTTTTTAATGCTTCACGGGTACTGGTGTGTCATACCAGCTATACTTTATTTATCCCATATTTGAAAAATATGACAATTGCTCTATATCCTTTTCTAATAATAAATGTGTTTGAAGTATGTAAGATATCACTGAGTAATATAAATGACTTTCTTTGCTCCATATGCTCCCCATTTGTTCTCTGGATCACCCACAATTTTCAATTTTAAAAAATGTTTTCATGATTTACATCCACATTGTGTCATTAGAAAAATATGTAATCAATATTTTAACTCGATATAAAAATAGTTCTCCCCTTTTCCCCTAGGAGCTAATAATGATTGAATATATTATAGTAGTTTCTTAAATGAAATCTAGCTTTATCTTCCTCAAATAATATGTCATCATAAAAATCAGTATATAAACCCAAGCAATATATCCACTAAAAAGTCTTGCCTAATTTAATAATAGAATTTATTAGTTAATGTTTCTCTGAAGGGTAGCAACCTAAGTAGATTTAACTATGACTGTAATGGTGATATTAGCCATAACATTATGATTTAAAATACTTAATGCTTCTGTGGTACAACACAATCCTTCTTTTTTAAATAATTCAGATTTTAAAGATATTTCATAGATATGAGTCTTTCTTATACCCCCAAAGCAAACTGCAAATTCTTAAGTACTTAGTAGAATATTTCATTACTTAAATTGTATTCAGAAAGTTTTGCCACCTAACCAACTGTCCACTCTTTGATGTTAAAAATCTTAAAATCTTGAGTTTGATCTAGAAAGAACCATCTGTAACCAAGTTTAAGCTTGAAGATTTCCCACATTAGCAAAGAACTACGTATATTTTCCATGGATATAGAGTCAAGAAGCTGGTGTCACTTTTATACTATGCTGAAATATGTGTCTATCTTCAGCAGAATCACAGTCTTCAGTTCCTAATATTAAGAGGACAATATTCATTTTGTAATAAACCAAAAGCAGATGAATGCAATAATCTGAACTAAGGATGGTGAAGGAGATGTTATTTTAACCTCAGATAACTTGGTTAGAAATTTTGAGCTGTTATTAAATAGAAAGTAAATTCTTATGTGATGAAGTTTCAAAAGTAAAGATTTATTTTTTAATGAGGGCAGTTTAGTCACATTGTAAAGTTGTGTGAAATGATTTAGAGAAATTATTAGGGAGATTTAGAAATGATTAAAGTTGTACTAAGAGTGCTAAACAGATTTGGCAACAATTCCAAAGCAAATTGTCGACATTATCAGCATCACTAAAACTACGACATTTGAATTTTCATAAGTTCTAAGTCTGAATGTGCTATGTAAGTACCCAAAAATATGATGAGAAAGAAAGGAAGATATATGGAACATTTAATTGATGGAAGATTTATAAGAAGACAGGTACAAGATTTGAATAGGATTTTCAATTTTAGATGTGTTGCTTTTTGCACCCAAAAGGAATCATAAGGTCAAGAGTATTACAAGTGTTCAAATGAATAAGTTCCCTATGTAAGGAAGGTCAATAAAATGAATAAAACTTGTTAGTTTATTTCTATACATTGGCAATGATAAAGCTTCAACTTTTATTATTTTCATTGCTACTAACACTAATAGAAAAAGGTAATAGGAGGGTTAAAATATTTTAAGAAATTAAACTCACTTTTGAAATCCTGATTATGAGGCATAAGTAAAGAATTAGTTCTTAAAGATTAACTGAATCACCAATAAATTTGGTCAGGATTAATCAAAGACAACTTGACAATGCATAGCTATTAAATACCACAACAGCAGTTAATATTCAGGGAAAACTGTCACAGAATACATTTGAAATCAACAATTTACTGTTGCCCTAGAACCTAATTAGGATAGAAATGCAGCAATCTCACAGTCACAAATAAAAATAGTGTCCTTGTCAAAAATTTTGTGTATTTCATGATAGATACTATGTAAATATCATACCTACGCAGACAGATATATACAATAGACATCAGGCATATCTGAAAATTCTGTTTTTAATCCCATTTTAACACCCACTAAAAATCTGCTAGTATATTTGGTAGAGCATTATGATTCTCCTTTTCTTTTTTTCTTTTTCCTTTTTCCTTGTATCTCAGTGTGTGTGGGGGTACTTCAAATAAGATACATCATTTAAATGCTTGTATAAATTCTGATATTTTAAAATACATTTAAAATAATAAAACATTCAATAAACATTTATTCGATAGAAATTTTTTTAGGTGTTAAGAATATTCAGGTGTATAAATATATGGATAGATAGATAAATGCTATAAAAAAAAGCAGGATAGTACCTGGCTCAAGGAGCTTTTATTTTATTGGAATTACTACTAGATATGCTGGAATCAAATCATACTAAATGACTAGTTGTTAACTTTGACAGTTATTTATGAGGATTTCAATTAATCAGTAGCATTTTATTTTTCATATTTTATTAATGTCTTTTTTAAACAGAACAATAATTCCCTGTAGTATTTTGACCCTAACTCTCTCAGAGAATCATTAGATGCATTGATTAAATGCTTACTATATTTCAGAAACCATGATAGAAAATGAAGATACAAAGACAAAAATGAGATAATCTCAACTTTTAAAGATTTGTAGTTTTTTATCCTACTATATGGAAGTGTGTTTGAGAAGAAGTCAGACATTTTAGCAATGACTAAAACATAATTAAAAATTACTGGAAAATATTTAAGAGCATACTCCAAAATGGAAATAAATTTTATGTAATAGTTACCTGACGTTATAAAGCTTTGGATTAAAATAATGTCTCAATCCTTTGCTTTTTTGATGTAGATAAGAGGACTCATTTAATTTGCATACTTGTCTCTGCCTTTTTCTCTTCATAACAGATAATAAATGTTAACAGAGACCTCAGAAAATATCAAAAGCTTGACTTCTGGTCAGATAGGTCCCTCATTCTTCCTGGGCATCTTTGTAAGACAGGAAACAGGACCATAGTTCATTTCAATCAATCAACTTTAATCATAACAGATGAATTAAATGTATTCCAAACAAAATAAAAAAAAGAAAACATAAAATCCCTTAATAAAGGGAGGAGGGGAATCAAAAATCAACTCACTACAGCTGCGATTTGGTTTCTGTGTACCCTATATTCCAAAGTTGACAATTTTTTCTATAATGCAGAAGAAGGCCTAAAAATGGTTCAAATATGAAGGCATAATGAATGCATTTTATGTCATTTTAAAAACACAGAGGACCTCTGATAGGAAATAAAAACAGAAAGTGGAAAGCTTTTCTGAAGGAGAGACAGTGCCCCCAGTGGTTTCTGTACCCCCCCATATTGGTTGCTTTGGGTTATGTCAGTTTGTTTTATAGCTGCAGTAATTTTAAATGCATTTTCCTCTCCTGTGAGATGCACTCTTTCAACTTTCCTTGAGGCAAGCTTGAGGCACTGATTGATGGTCAGATGTGCACACACATATATGTGCACACACATCTGACCATAAAACACACAGCAATTTAGCATTTACTTTTGGGAGATAAACATTCTCTCTGGTTTTGTTGCTGAATGTTGAAATCAAAACCCACATGCTGTATATAGCAACACAATGATTCTCATGGACACACACAAACAGAAATAAACAAACACTAAATATAAATTTCTAGTAGAATTTTTCATTCCTGCTATGTTTTCCCTAAATTTTATGCTTTAAAAAAATTAAATGTGATGGGGAGTCTTTAAGGTATTTTAATGTTTAAAATTTCATATCAAAATAGAATATTCATAAAAGCATTTGCTTTTTATATTGCTATTTATATGTTTATTGTTTCAACTTTGTGATTTTATCAGTGTTGAGAACGTCATGGTGTAAATATTCCAACTACCAGTGCATGGGAAATATTCTATAGTATAGTCTCAAAGAGCACTAAGAGCCTAAATAAATAGCTTGCCAAGGAGACTGTACTGGAGCACTAAGCATCTAGATAGCTTGCCCAAGGTTACCAAGACTTTCTATGTCAGAGCCAGGACTTAAAATGAGGTATTCCTGACTCCAAAGCAAGTCATCTATCTTCTCAGTATGTAAGTATATATTTACAATCCAAATATTTTGTCAAGGCTTTTTATTGCTTCAAACATTTTTTTTCATCCAAAATGTATCTATTTTAATCCATAGAAAACAGAAATAAACTGCTATGCTTTCACTTCTCCCTGTATGAGGTATCTTGAATCTTTATTTGAGTTGATACTTTCTCTTACTTTGCCAAGAAGCTTATGTAAGACTTAAAATTCACTATAGCATGATAATATGAAATGGAATAGCTGGCACAGGAGAATTCAAGATTATTATTTATTTAGTTGATAACATATGGATCAGAGTAATAACAGGCAATAGTGAACTATTTAAGACTCAGCTTATTGCTATCTTTATATCATGTAAGTGATTCAGTGGCTACAAAATGAGCTGAAAAAAAAAGGTAGCCTAGTGAAAAGAAATATTGAAATAACTTAAAAGTTAAGTTTTTGGTTTTCAGACATTTTTGCATATCTAAAGGGAAAAAAAGGAAAAACATGCTAGTAAGATTATCCATATATAAGGGTAGGGCAATACCTTGTATCCCTTTGTACACTTGAAAAAAATTATATTCAGGAAGGAGGTTTCCTAAGTTGATCAGAAGGAAGAAATAAATTCTAGATGCCATTCATTATTGCTTACAAAGATGTAATACTTTGTCCTACTCTGAGCAGGGAAAAAATGCATATATCATGCCTCTGAAGATTATATATCTGACAGTTCAATTCAAATAGCTAGCAGTTCTCTATTTCTTCCCACCACAGTCCTGCCAAGGTTGTAAATACAATAAAAAATGTTTTGTTGAGTGTAGTGGTTGTACAAATGGTTAAGAGATGTTCTGAAGTCTAACATATCTAGTGGATCCAAAGATAGTAAGACATGAATCAGGAGAAATATGATAATATCATATTTTCATTATATATGTCAGTTAACTTTGGAAATACCTTGTAACCAAAAATTGAATTAATGAAGAATATTACACAAATATGTAATATACTTCAATCCAATAACAACTCATTTTTTTTTCCTTTTCAAAATCATAGTTACCCAATATTGTAATGAAATGCTTATAAATTCTAAATGAACATTAGCATATAAAAATAGATAAATCACTGCAGGTTTTCTTAATCTTCTAAAAATTAACAAACTAGTCCTAAATATGACCAGAACAAAAATATTAGAATTGGAAAGATCATCTAGTTTAACTAGTTCTTATACAGGAGTCTCTTTAATTACACTCTCAAGAAAATGTCATTCAACCTTTGCTTGAAGACTTCAATTAATGAGTGATTTAACAGACATTTAGAAATACAAATTAATTATAAATAGACATTTTCTTATATAATTTTCTTTTATTTTTTGGCATGAGTTCTATAATCTCAAAAGTAGACGTAATAGGTTTAGTTTATGCACAATTATGCTTTTTTTCTCAAGCCATTGCTCTGAGAGCTAAATAACAACTTAAAGAAGACCACAATTATGCAACATACAATTATGCAAACTACTGTTACACTTAACAGAGATATGTCTTCATTATCTCTCCACTTCTAATCCAATGAAGCTAAATTGTATGGGGAATAGATGGTGTTATGTTAGAATACTTCAGATTTTTTTTAATCACATTTTTATAGGCTTTCTGATCCATTGTGTCTTTTGGGAGGAGAAGAGAATACACACACACACACACACACACACACACACACACACACAAAGAGAGACAAAGAGACAGAGTCAGAGACAGAGACAGAGAAAACAATCCTAAGAAATTTATACTTACCTGGAAAGGAAAGAAGCAAGGAAGAACAAACTTTGTTCCGAAGAACAAACTTTGTTCCTTTTTTTGTAACAAAAAAAATGTTTTTGGTAAAATATTTTAAATAGTCTCGGGTTCAAAGGAACTATCAAAATGTGGAAATATTTATAAATGAGTATATTTTAAAAGAGAAATTAGGAGTAAATTTGGATTATTAAAGGTAAAAGAGTAGTAATCTACCCCAAATCTCATTAATTGATATGCATCTCAGTGTATAGCTTTCACCCACCATTAATTTGGAGAAAATAAATTAACTATAATTTTATAAGGGTTAAGTATTAGATATACATGTCCACATACAAAATATATTTTTAATCATTTTAACAAATTGCTGTTTGCTGCAGCAGAATCATTTCATCATGCAGAGTTGAAAGGAATTGGGATGTGCAAATGGAAGTTATATTCTAAACTGTGAACATTCCTTCATTATTCAGTGTACTGAAAGATAAACAGAATGCATATGCAATCATGAGAGGGAAAAAATGTTGATTTATTCCATTCAATTGCCTAATCTGTGGCAGTAATAATGCCTTGAGGCACAATCGCTGTATACTCAATCTGTTCAATTCTTGCAAAATCAATCATAAAGGTGGGAGAAAATGTGGGATCAATGGTGCCTTTGCTTTAGAAAATTGTGTATATTTCATTATTAAACATTAGGCCTGACAAACTTTATTTTGGTAGTCCCATTTATTATTCCGAGGGCACAATTAAACCTTCCAAAAAATGTCTCATCTGTAGACCTGGTTATCATCATTCTGAACCTTAGCTACTTTAAACACCATAAGCATCAATTCTGAAAAAGAAAAGCATAACATGGTGCTTTTTCCCTAGGTTCCTGGGGAATTATCATCATTAAAATAAAATGTTTCCTGATAATATATGTAAGCTTTTTAGTAAGTAGAGCCTTTAAGTATATTACACAAATATGTAAGACCTTTTCACTTTTTTCACTTCATCCTGTTGAAAAAATTTCAAGGAAATGAAACCCTTTCCATTTCATGTGGGAGAGAATACCAAGAGAGTTTTCTAGGCTCATTTGAAGTCTGAGAAGGCTATTGTACCCATTTTTAAAACCTGATCAAAATTCAGTCTGCTGTTTGTTACTAAATTATGTATCTCTGAAGCATAAATGTATTGGCTTTCAAAAGTTACAAATTAGTGCATTTCCATATGACTTGAGAAAATGTAATTTTAACCAATTTTGTTTTGGGTGAAAAATATTGTTTGCATTATTTTTATAACACAAGGGAGCTGTCAGCACACATGGTCATCCAATTTTTTGTGGCAGAGAGCTTTCTTGCATCTCAAATGGTTAGCAATAAAGCTTTTTATATTAGTGTTACCTATAACCTATAAAAGTGCCTGCTTTATACATATTTTTTTTCAAACCTGGCAATGTGGCAAGTCTCATGGAAGAATCTGGTACATCCATGAATAGAGATTCTATTTCTCACTTCATTATCTTTAATTCATAAGTGTGAAACAACATTTGAAATTGTTCTGAAACTTATTATTTTTAATACTTCTCAGCTATGCTTATTTCACTAGGTACTACTGAGGATTTAGTTTTAGTCTATGGCAGTTCCTCCTACACTTACCTCCAAAATGGCTGGGCTGTCATTCCTTGATCTGCTCAGGCAGGAGACAGGACTGACTACTTCTTGAAATACTAATGCAAAAAATAAAACAAGGAGGCAGGTAGGCCCAGAACAATGTTGGCTCAAAATATAGGTACACAAAATATCACCCCAAAAGAAAATTAGTTCCTTAGGGACAACTCAAAGAAGTGGGTCTAAAAGTCAGAATGGAAGTAATAAGTTCTGCAGTGAATAGAGTGCTGGGCCTAGAGAAAGGAAGGTCAGAGAAAGTCTGGCTTCAGATACTTACTAGCTTTGTGACCCTGTGCATGTCACTTAAATTTTCTTTGCCTAGATTTTCTCATCTGTAAAATGAGGATAATAATAGCATTTATTCCCAACTTGTTGTGAGAATTAAACATAATGATATTTATAAAGTACATATCACAATGCCTGGCATAGAACAGATACTTCATAAATGTTTATTCTTTAAAAATAAAACTTTCAAAGAACTTAACATGGACAAATTATTAATGCTGTTGTGATTTTTGTTGTTTTAACATGGAAACGTATACCATATGTTTAAGATTGACATCAGCAATTGGGTTATCTCAAAAAAATGGGGACAAAGTTGAGTATGATCTGACCCTAAAAGCAAAAATAGTAATTATTTTTACTAGAAAAGTTAAAAAATAATAATTATGTTATACAAATGAAGTGCAGAGAAACAAAAGACACAGACAGATTGGGAAGAGAGCTCTTAGATCTGAAAACCCATTTATATTGGGAATGATTTAAATAGGGAACACTGCACATATACTGTGAAAGGCAGAGCTTTCTCAAAAAACCTATAAAGAAATAAGGGGAGGAGGAATGGGCAGAGGGAGAAGCAAAGGGTACAGGAAGAAGACAAGAATCCATGAGTGGGGGATGGGGGAGATTAAGTAATAACAAGCAAGTTAAGAAATAGAATTAAAGCAGAAGAGTTAGCAGAAATCAAAAGGAATAGATATACACAAACAATACAACAAGGATCAGGAGAGGAAATTATCATAAAAAAGTATGGCTAGTAATCACTGATCTTAGACAAACTTATAGATTCAATTAAGAGAGAAATCTACATTATGTCAGCCATTACTAATTTTGTTATAGATGCATGCTTACATATGGGAAAATGTATGTGTGTGTCTGTGTATATATAGACATGTATGCATGTTGTTCTCTCTCTCTCTAATATATATATATATATATATGTATATATATATACCACAACATATATATATAATATATATAAACCACAACAATAATATATATATATATAATAAAAATATAAATATATTTGTGCTTAACTATAGCCTGCTTGGGAAAAATGGGGGGAATGAAAGGGGAAAAAAGAATAAAGTAAAAATAGTGCACAGCAGAGAACAAAAGAACAACCTATAAGGAAGCAAAGAAAAAATGGATACTCATGGATATAATTTCTTCTACTACTATATATACTTTCTTGAAGTGGTAATCTATTGTTATATATTTTGAATCCTCCATGATATTCTGCTGGGCACATGACAATGTTCTGTTCTGTTTTGTTTTGTTTTGTTTTCTTTCCTTTTTTTCCTATTCTTTTTTTTTAATTAAAAAAGTCATTCCTTTCTATAGAAGGTTATAAATTTAATTAGTCACAAAATGTGGTTATTTTGGACATATGAGTAGATAAGCAAATAAAAGTAAAAAAAGTAAAGCTGAAATTAACAAAGTGAAAAATTATCTATACACTCACCAATGTGAGTATATAGGTAATAAGATAATTCTACCATGATTGAGATAAAGATTGGCCCTGTGATTTTATTGGCATAAAGGAATCTCTTTATCAATTAGGTAAATATGTGCAATCTAAAGTATTAGAAAATTTCCCAGAATGCAGAAGTTAGATGACATATCCAGGGTCCGATTCTCAGTTTATATCAAAAGCATGACTTGAATCCAAATCTTCTTGGCTTCAAAGTCAGTTGTCTATTCAATTTGCCAACATGTATCTCCATAATGTAAAGGTATTCAATATTAATTGTGAGAGTATCAAAATTCTGACCAATGGGTTGGTATTCCTGCAAAAATTAGTCTCTAATTGACTGACTCACTAACTCAAAAATATGTACGACACCATGACATCACACTACAAAATGATGCTAATATCAATTATACACTAGAAGAACAAGGTGCTTAGGAAGCTCCTATTCTTATATTTTGACCATTTATTAAAAGTGGAATCAACTTTGTTCTTATGGTTCACTTCAATTATTTATGTCTTGGATATTGGACATTAATTCAGAAGTAAAATAGCTGCTTGCCAGTTAGGCAATACTTAAACAAACTATGGTGATAGATGATAGATAGATAGATAAATAGATAGATAGATGATAAATATTCAGATATAAGTAATCATTATGTATATGCATATATCCACATATATATATATCACACAATGATGTGAGACAAATTGTATGTCAAGTGAAATCAATATAAAAGAACAATTGATGTGACAAAAATAACATGAAATGAAATATCACATTACTGAACAAAACATCAAAGAACAGTGACTTTAATAGATTGTTATGAAAATATTTGATTCATCTTGAAGAAAAAGTAATGGATTAGAAATGAAGAATTAGATAGGTGTTCTCAGACATAGACAAAGTCTTTATTTGTATATTTTGAAAGACACAATTGGTTACTAAGAAAGTTTGACTTGACATGAGGTGGATAAGTAGGTAGTAAAAGAGAAGTTCTCCCAAAGAAACATCAATAAAACTTCTTTTAATGCACAGAAGAAAGCATAAAGTCTAAAAAAAGGATATAAACGAAGAAGTTTTCAAAACAATTTTCTAACAAAATATGTATTATATAAATTACATATGTAGAATTTATAAACTGCATAAATATGTAAATATATAATTTATAAATTACATATTCCTCAAATTTGTAACTAAAGTTATTATATATCCCTGTGTATTTATGTGTATATGTCTATATATGCACATATAATATAGAGACACATGTGTATGTATACACATGCGCCCATATATACACACATATCACATAAATATATAAAAACAAGAATATTCCTGAATTTGGTAGTATTCAAAGAAAGTTCTCAATTATTATGTTATCAAATGTGTACTTAGTTTGTCACTGATACCATCATTTTGTTTTGTGACTTTAAATTGTGATTTAAATCCTAATGAAAAGTGAAATAAAGACTAGAGAAAATGTCTTGGTAGACTGTTATCCTGTTTCTCCTTTTCTTTCTTTTTTATTTCTTTCATCTTTTTTTTTTTTCTCAACATAGATGTGTGCCACATGCAACTTACACCAAACTCAATGTAAAAATTCTAAATTAGAAAATAGATTAAATTAGGGTGTGCAGAATACAAATAAGGGTACTTTGAAAATCATTATTTATAATATATTTATAAAATGAATGTGATGACTAGCTATACTTTTTAATATGCTTTTTCATCTCTACCAGTTTATGAATTTCTATGCTTTATTGTAAGTACCCAAGAAAACCCACCCTTTGAACAATTTTTTTTCAGTTAGACACCCATTATACAAATTAAGTATATATGAAGATTTCTGACTTAAATAGTCCATGAATAGTATTTCAAATGTTTCTTTTCGGTGGGGGGGCAGATCTAAAAAAATGCTATTATAGAACGATAAGGATATTCATTTTATGACCATAAAGAATGGGGGGAAATCCAATGAAGGAAAGACACAGAAATATTTTTCCCTTGTTGAACTTTTCACAAAATCTTCAAACTGATAAGTAGGTCAAAAAAAAAAAAATACTGGTTGCCCTTTATCTCTGACAGGGTTCTTTGTACAATTTTATTTTCAGGCACACAGCAGAAGTCACAAGGCATAAACTATAGTCAATAATGATAAGATTTATTTATCTTTAACTTCTTTTATCAGGTATAATTCAGCCTTTTTTTGTAACAATTGGCTAAGGAAAATCATTTAAAATTGTAGTCAAGTCATCTCTCAGATTCTCATCTACTTAACAAGATACAAAGATTTTAACTTCATAATGTCATCCCCAACAAAACTGTTATTTAATTTGTAAACTTCAGACAAGTTATCCTTCATTCTTTCTTACATATATATTGCTTTTTAAGTAATTTAGGACTTTTTCGACAATTTCGAAGCATTTACATGACATTTTTCACAAATTTTAAAGTCAGCATTATATATGCAATTTTTATTATGAATAAGTACCAATGCCATGTCATATTGTGCTGTCGGTCCAGACACTGTAGCAGTTATGAGTCAAGCCTGTATCTCACTTGAGCATCATCTCCATGGTAACTTGTTTACAAGGGCTGAAATACAAGCTGAAAATTCAAGGTTAGCTTTTCCTTTGTTGCTGTTTTGATGTTTTTGGCAATCTGAATAATATGGGTATAAGATTTGATTTAAACAGCTTCATGGCAGGTTGAGTCAAAACAAAACTATACAAAATATGCTTTTTTATCTCCATTAAAAGAAGCAAATTCACAATGAACCTTAATAAGAACCATCAGTTACAAGTCCCTTTCATATTCTAAAACAACAGCACTCTTGTTGCACTTTGGAAGCATACCTTGGGAAATAGTTTTAAGATTTTATATATTTCTGAAACAAGTGTGTGTGTGTGTGTGTGTGTGTGTGTGTGTGTGTGCGTGTATGAGTTGAAGACTTTAGCTTGCTTAAAACCATTATTATATGTGCGTGTGAGTGGAAGGGAGTATTAAAGAACAAAGTTGAAACATTTTATTTGCATAATAGAAGAAATATTTTCTATTCCAAAAATGGTCTACCTTTTTGAAATTATGAAAAATACTTGCTACTCAAGACTATTTTCTTCTATAAATAATTATGGAGTCAGTTACTTTGTAGTGTTGTAGTGAAAAGTTTACTATGGCCAATAAAAATTTAAATTCAATTTTCTCAGAAAGAATGCCTTTACATATTAGCCAGATACAAATTACAATGGTATTGATTCTAAATATATTTGTATACACTTTCTGTGTTGTTTTTCATGAAACACCAATAAGGTTTTACTTCTGATTTAAAATAAATGAACTATTTTTATACTATATGTAGTTTTCTTTGAAATGCACATTAACAATTATTAATTAAATCAATTTTCTGTCATTTAAAAAGTATGGATCCATTTACCAAAATGAAGGCAAATAGCACAATAGTAAACTGGTGTGTAGAGTCAGGAAGACCTGAGCTCAAATACAAACTCAGATATTTATTTGCTGAGTGACCCATGGAAAATCATTTTAGTCTGTTTGCCCCATTTTCTTCATCTGTAAAGTGAGCCGGGAAAGGAAATGACAAACCATTACACTGTCCTTGCCAAGAAAACCCAAAATGGGGTCACAAAATATAGAACACAATTGAAAGAACTGAACGACAGCAAGAGTTTGCAAAGGTGTACCTGATGAACCCAATTGGGCAAACAAGACCAACAAATGAGCCATAAAAATTCAATCCAAAATGGGTAAATCAATCTTTACTGCAATGAGATTTTAGCTTGGGCTAATAATTTGGTGAAACGTTTATGATTGATAGAAAATTCTCAAATGACATTTATAAGTGTCTATTATAACAATGAATTTAAACTGTTGAAATGTATGATTTAATAGCATTATTAAGATAATACATGATATGATAACTTTCTCCACCAGTACAGACTTTACCCAGAGTTTCCTGGGACAATAATTGTTCAGTCATGCAATTATATATATCAGAATCCAGGTCTTTGTTTCCTTGGCCAATTCACTATGTAGTACAGAACAACATAATTATCTCTGGCTCTCTGGCCTTTTAATATTAACATATTTTATTTTTGACTATCACTCCTCATCCTTTGTTTGATCAAACATTATGAAAAAACTTTCCTAATTCCAAATCCTAAAATCTTGCCTCATTTAAAATCCATTCATATGAATCCAAAACTAAAATTCTAAGCATATATTCTACTGTTATTGTTATATTTCAGTCAGTAAAATATGCAAAGCATGTCTATTACTGAACTATAAGATCTCAAGTACAGTGCCAGGAAGCCAATCCTTCTTTAAATTTTCCTGAATGAAATACTTGAAAATAACTCAAAATGCCCTTAAGTTATATAGAAAAATTGAGATATATTGATTTGACTCTAAAATTATTTACAATCATAAATGACAAGAACCCTATACAGTAGTACCATGTAATTTATAGAGTGCAAATATACTACAAAAATCAATTGATTTAATCACCACATTTTGAAGATGTGGTGGAAATTCAGGGCCAATAAAGTTTAAATGACTTGTTCAAGGTCATACAGTACCAAATAGAAAAACAAACAAACAAAAACAAAAAAACAAAAATTGAGATTCTAATCTAGTTGCTCAAATTGAATAAACACTAGTTGATATAATTGATAGGACACAAATTGTTTTCTACCTTCAGTTGTTCTGAATTCTGAAATAAAGTTTTAAGAAAAGGTTGTCTTTTTTTTTATCCTTTAATGAACTGTTGTCAAAATAGTTGTGAAATAGCCAAATACCATTTGCATTATAAAGGGTGTGCTGGAAAGAATCATTACATAAAGCCAGTAACACAATTAAGAAACAACATGCTTTTTCCTTCTTTTTAAACTCTCCATTGACTTTAATTAAGCTCACACCATGAAATCTTTGTTTTTTTTTCTAAATTATACAAAAAGAAAACTGGCTCAGTGAAAGGGAATTTTGTGTGATCCCTTTCAAATTTAATATTATAAAAATCCTTGGAAATATGAAATCATATACCATAATTTCAGTTGAGAAAAAATGATAAATCAGGAAATATACTTTAGTCTCCTAATAAAAGAGAAAAAAATCAAGAAAAAGAAATGTAAACAAATCAGAAAAAGGAAGTACAACATCAACCCCAAATACAATATATATGATAGGTAGCTCTGAACTGCATAAAGTCTAAGATATACTTTACTGGGAAAGAATAGGAAAATATTTGTTGAGTCTGATATTACAGTGAGAGACTACAGTAATAATTTTTAACATATGGGCTATCCCTAGAGTCTTAGTGCAGTTTTATGCTTTGATAGTTTAAAATTGCATTAATATTTTGAGACACATTGCAAATAAACATATGTATACATTAAATATGCTTCCCTTAAATATCACAAAAAAGTTTTGCATAAACAAAACAAATGAATTCCAAAATTTTGGATATTATTCTGAACAAATAAAAATGAAGTTAAAAATTCAGGTCTTCAATATATTAATGATAATATTTACACCACTTATGTAGCAATATTAATATGATAAGAAAATTTTACAAATTGTAAAAACCTTTGTAAATAAAATATATTATTATTGATGGTTTATGTGGTTTTTCAAGTGTTGTTGGAAGTTACTTTAGACCTTAAACTAATTTTTTTTTTTTTCTAGTCAAGTGGAAGAAATCATGTAAATTATCGGATTTTCTTAACCCTCATGATGTGGTCTATGTGACTAAAAGTATTCTTCTTTTATAAGTTTTATAAATAAAACAAAATATAAATTTTATAAATAGAATTAAATATGAAATGATTAATTTGCTTAAAAAACCACATTACTTATAATGCTGTAACAATACAAAAATTAACTGGATAGGCCCATGATGCCTATAGAAAATTCAATGTTAGAATTATGCAAACACGTGTGCAAACATTTTCATAGACAATCAAATTACAAAATTAACAAATTAACATCTAGGAACTTTTGGGGGCAGAATCAAAATGGCAGAGTAGAGAAAGCTGAGCACCCCAATTTTCCCCTAGAAAAAATTTTAAAATTAATGGTTAAAATTGAAATTTGGAGTGACAGAGTCAATAAAAGTTTAGAGCAAACCATTCTTTCGATCCAAGAGTATATAGGACTTCTGAAAGAAAGATTTGTGACATTGGGACTATTTGGCTGAGAAACTTCATGGATAAAACACCAATGGTGGGAAAGAAATAGCATATGATTCAGAGGTTCTCAACCCGGAAATGGTAAGAGGATCTGGCAACTGATCAGAAACAGATTTTATGGTATCTGTACTAGCACTGAAATCAAATCAGAAAGTGTTTAGCAACACTATTGCTATTACCAAATTCTGGATCATTGTTCAAGGAGTGAGAAAAACAATTTTGGGCAAGAGGGAATAGAAGTTTTGAGAACTGTTGCCTATATTCACATTTGGGTCACATTTAAAGGGATGATAAAAGCTGATGTAAACCATTAGGTGAAATATTACTTCTGGTCCCAAAGGAGCAAGGATCCTGAGAAGCAGTAGTAATTGTAATCCAAAAGAATCTGGGGCACTTTCAGGGTAAGGACTAGAATGATAATCAAAAGAGCAATGACCAAATCTCTCCATAGATCAACTATCTAGGAAGCACTGAAATATTCCAAACCCCAAGAATGATCTCTGAAAAGAGCAATGTTAAAATGGCTGAAGCTTGAGACAATGTC
This sequence comes from Myrmecobius fasciatus, assembly GCA_023553655.1. NCBI lineage: Eukaryota > Metazoa > Chordata > Mammalia > Dasyuromorphia > Myrmecobiidae > Myrmecobius > Myrmecobius fasciatus. Next base: position 36,978 of record JAJPUD010009823.1, on the reverse strand, counting down.
CCTCTCCTCCACAAACTAAGAATAGAACCTAATGTGGTAAAGGAAAAAAAAATAAATGAACGAAAGAAAAGAATGAAAAGAAAATTAACAATTTAGTAAAAAAGGAAGAAAAAATACTCAAGAAAACATCACTTTATAAATAAGAATTAGCCAAATGGAAAAAAGAGGTATAAAATCCAGGCAGCATTCTAAAAATTGTGAGATGTAATTAAAGCTATGTTTAAGGGAACTTTTATATCTCTAAATGAACATAAAAATTTTTAAAAAGTACAGCTTATGCATACAACTAAAAACATTTAATAAAAGAACAAATTTTAAATCCCCAATTAAACACCAAAATGAAAATTATGAAAATCAAAGATGACATTAATAAAACTGAAAGAAGACTATTGAAATGAAGAACAACACAAAAGAAAAAGAAAATGGAGCTTGTGTTATTTTAAAAAAAACAACTATTTGTTAATTTGACTAAAAAAGGGAAAAAATCCAAATTATTGGTGATGAAAATTATGTCAGTAAAACTGACAATCTAAGTGAAAGTGACAAACACAAACATATATCCACACATACATGTATAAGAATGCACATGTGTATAAACATACATATTTACACACATGCACACACACACACACACACACACACACACACATATATATTCTAGGTTAACAAAAAAAGAAATAGAATACATAAATATTTCTCTCTTGGGAAAAAAAAAGAACTTGAACAAGCTATCAATGCTCCCTAAGAAAATGTCACCATCACTAGATCAAATTTCAAGTGAAATCTACTACACATTTAAGAAGCAAGTAAACTCCATATTATATGAATTATTTTTAAAAATAGTTGAAGAAGGAATCTTACAAAATTTCTTTTTTGACATAAATGTGAAAGAGCAAAAACAGAAAAAAATTTACTTAATGAATATTGATACAAACATTTAAAATAAAATATTAGAAGGAGATTAAAGCAATATATCACAAAGATCATACAACAGGACCAGGTGGGATTTATAACCAAGAATACAGGGCTGTTCAATATTAGGAAAACTGTCAGCATAACTAATTTTATCAATAACAAAAATCAGATGATTATGTCAAATATGCAGAAAAAGCTTTTGACAAAATATAATACCCATTCCAACTAAACACATGTACACACATATTTAAAAAGCATAGAAATCAACAAAGCCTTTCTTTTAATAAGTCAAAATCAAACATTATGTGCAATGGAAATAAACTTAAAATTGTCACTATAAGATCGAGGGTGAAATAAGAACGTTCATTATTCAATTTTCTATGAGAAAAACTAACTATAACAATGAAACAGGAAAAATAAATTGAAGGGATAAGAATAGTCAATGAAGAAAGAACTAGCACTTTTTGAAAGATAAAATACTGATATATTTAGAGAACTAGAATGCTGGGTCTGGAGTTAGGAAGACCTTATTTCAAATCTGGCCTCAGACACTTAGTTTTGTAGCCCTGTGCTAGTCATTTAAATGTTTGCCTCAGTTCCTCCTCTATAAAATGATCTGACAAAGGAAATGGTAAACCACATCAGTATTTCTGCCCAGAAAACCTGAAATATGTTCATGAAGAGTCCGACATGACTGAAAATGACTGAACTATAACGATAAAAGAGAACTTTTTTCTAGTTTTCAACCAGAAACTATTTAAACAATTGACACAATTGTTTAGTTAAAGGATTAAAGATAAACCCCATACAATTCATCAGTATTTGTATATATTACCAACAAAATCCAATAAGTAATAGAAATGTTTCATTTAAAATACCTACAGGCAGACATAGGAACTATATAACCACTTTTGCAATATACTCTTCACATAATGACAGACCTAAACAATGGGAGAAAAAATAATTTTCAGGGTAAGTCAAATAAATATAATAAAAATGACAATACAACCTAAATCAATTTACTTATTCAGTATCATAACAATGAAAGTTTCTTTACAGAGCCAGAAAAAAAAATAGTAACATTCATCTGCAGGAACAAAAGGTCAAGAATATGAAAGAAAGCAATGGAAAAAAAAGTGAAGAAAGCTAGTACAGTAAAAATGAATCACAAGGGGCAGCTAGGTAGCGCAGTGGTTAGAGCACCAGCCCTGAAGTCAGGAGGACCTGAGTTCAAATCTGGTCTCAGACACTTCCTAGCTGTGTGACCCTGGGCAAGTCACTTAACCCCAATTGCCTCAGCAAAAAAAGCAAAAAAAAAAAAATGAATCACAAACTGTATTACAAATTAGTAATCATCAAAACTATCTGGTACTATCTAAGAAATTGATTGATAGATGATGAAATATATTAGATATAAAATAAGAAAAAATGACCACAGAATTCTAGTATTTGATAAGATCAAAAGTTCCAAGGATTGGGGGCAAGAATTCACTCTCTGAGTAAAAAAAAAAAATTATTAATCTACTAGGGAAATTAGAATGTAATTTGGAAGAAACTATGCATATGCTGAGGTAAAGAAAAGGGGAGAAGGGACCCCCTTTTGGCCAGTCCCGGGCTTTGTGGAGGAATCCCTGAACCTCAAGAACAAGGCAAGAGGTTTATGGCAAAATGGGTTTATTATAGCCTCAGAGAAGCAGCTTTCTTAGTGGGACAGTTCCAGAAGGGGAGAAGTAAAGGTGGATTATTAGGAAAGATTAGTTAACACTGACCATGGCTCAGTGGGCCTTTTCCTGATATGAATTAGTCAAGGTGGGCTAATACTGAGCAGTAGCTCAGTGGGCTTTTCCTGGTGTAGGAAACAGCCAAGATGGGTTTACACTGAGCCAGAGCTCAGCAGGCCTTTCCCCTTGTAGTCAGTAAAGATTGGGGTTCCAATTCATTCTTTATTTTGCCTTCTAAGGCTTCATTCAGAATGGTGAGATTAAGGGCTGGTATCAGCAAAGAGGTGCGATTATGCCCTAAGCCAAGATTTCTGATTAAATTGCAAGTTTACCAATGAATAGGTGGGTGGGGCCCCTCCTTTCTCTATCGGACAGTTTTTGAGATTTGGGGTCTCTCCAGCCCACCCCCCACCATCAGGGGGCACATGATAGAGGACACTGTTTACATCACATTGCTTAATCTCTCAACCAGAATACCAAGATAAACTAAAACTAGATACATGATTAAAAATAAAAGGTAACCTTACAACAAATAATAGGTGCATGTACGAAATTATTTACTAGATCTAGGGATGGGAAAGACTTCATGACCAAATAAGAAATACACAGAACTACAGGAAGTAAAATGGATAATTGTGATTGCATTAAATTAAAAGTTTTTGCAAAAAAAAACCCAAAACAAAACAAACAAACAAAAAAACCAATACAGCCATATTTAGAAGAGCAAGCAAGCAAGAAAGAAAATATACAGCAAGATTCTCTGATAAAAATATCATTTTTAATATATTTAATGAACTGAAACAAATTTCTAAAAATAATGAATATAAATGATGATGGTGAAAGGATATGAACAGGTAATTTTCATAGGAAGAAATCAAACTATAAATAGTTAAGTGAAAAAAAAAAACTCTGTCACTAATTAGAGAGATGCAAATTAAAACTACTCTCAGGTATCACCTCACATCAGCTTGGCTAAAATGATAGAAATGAAAAATCAAAAATCCTGGAGATGATGCAGGAAAATAGAAAACTAATGCATTATTGGTGGAGCTAAGAACCAATCTACCCATTAGGGAAAATAATTTGGATTACTATTTCAAATGTCAATAAAACATGCATTCTCACCTGCACCCTACACCCCTCTAAGGCAGAGATAACTATTAGAATGTAAATATATGAAAACAAATTAAATAACTGGGATTAGAAGAAAAATTTAAAAGCCACTAAATGCAAGAGAAGTGTGTCCATGGAGAAGAAAATACAAACAAAAAAGCCAATCTAGGCCTACTTCAAAATATTTTCTAAGACTTGGCATAATTGTACCCTCCCTAGACTTTACTTGACAAGTTCACAATGCTTTAAATTTTAATGAATCATGATATTTTAAACATTCTAGCAGAGGCCCATACAGTAGTCAAAGCAAACTACTTTTCATCATGGCTATTTTCTAGTGGGATATCTCAAGTCATATTACATGAATATTTTCCCTCTAAATTAATTAATATCCATTTATCAAAGAAAAAGATCATATTCTAAATGCAAAGAAATAATTGGATAGCTTAAGATAATTCCTTACAACCTGTATATTCTGTGATGACTAGTTTTCTACGCCAATATTTCTTTGGCGATCAGCTAAATGATAAGCTGGTTTTCACAAGGTTATTTCTATTATCAGTAGTCAGTATATCACAAACTCTGTATTATATGTTGCTTATTCATCATTTAGCTTTTAACTATTTTATATGTATTGTTATGTCTTTTGAAAATGATTCTATTCATGCAAGAGTTCTTCACCTGGGGCTCAAGGAGACCTTCAGGGATTTATGAATTTAAATGTGAAAATTACACATTTATTTTTACAGTCCTTCAGACTATTAACTTCTAGTAATCAGTCAATCAATTAACCAAAAAGTCATTGTCATAAGTTATGAAGTCTGAAACTACAAAGAAAAGGGAAAAAAAATAGTCCATACTCATAAGAAACTAAAATCCAGGTCTTTCTGAGGCTGGTTTCCTATATTCTGTGGTCTTCTAAGTTCCTCCTAAAATGAAATTGATTCTTAGTTTAGGAAAGTTTCCTTTGATCAAAAAAAAAAAAGTGTTGCTAAAAAATGATGACAAATTTTGGCTTTCTGGAAGATAATAAAGTATTTATGAAATAGTTAATATAAGTATGTATATCTGCATTTATAGTTATGTATGAAAACTTGCATCTGAAAATGTTTTGTTTCTTTAAACATTGATGGATACATTTATTAGAGAGTATTTGGCGTAGAAAAGATCATTTTTACAAGAAAGTATTTTAATACAATTATATCTAGTAAGCAGATTCATTTAGAGAATAATTATGCAATTAAAAAAAAACTTATTGATCAATACCAACATATCATTGTTCTTAAAAAGTAATTCCTAAAATCAGTAGCAACATAAAAATAGTGTTATAAAAATATAAGCAAAGACAGTATATACATACACATACACACGCATGTATTTACATACACATTCCACATCCCAATGCTCATTTTCTAAATAGTGCAGCATTTGAGGCTTTCTCAGAAGAACTACTACTTATTAATATTTCTTCTGTCTTGTACTTCCAACTTATTTTATTAATCCATTATAGGTTTTATAGTATTCCAAAATATATTCACTCATTAACTTTGGACAATCTTTTCATCTAATAGAGAATTCTTGTTATTGCTTCTATTGCTAGTATATAAATTGTCCCCCTAAGATTTTTTTCATTCAAAAATGTAATGTGTACTATTTATACCTTTATCTGAGGCACTATTTAATTTTTTTTTGAAAAGCAGTGTCAAAGACACAGCACTTTGATACTTCATATAGAAGTTTAATATTCTTCAAGTCCTCTGATCAGAACTGTTTATGCCTACGCAACTAATTTTGAGCCCAATAAAGTTTAATATGACTTAGATTATATCTATTCATATCGTTAACAAATATATTGTACTACCATATTATAATGCTTCAATGATATCTTTCTTATTTAAAATTTTCAAATTATTCAGATTAAAAAATATGCTTCTATATCATCCATGCTTCACAAGTCATTCCTGTGGACATTTGGAATGCAAAATGAAAAAAAAAAGACCTTATTTCTCTGAAAATACTTATAATTTGCTTAAGGAGATCAAATGTATACTTGGAAAAGTTACCAAAAGGTAGATATTTACTGAAAAAAATAATAGTAAAAAGACTGAATAAATGCAAAATTAGTGAAAATTCACTATGGGTTTGGACAAAATGAGATGAAATTTGAAGAAGAGGTAGGAATTACTCATGCACAGAAAAAAAAGAGAGGCATCATACATAGTAGGGAAGCTATGTCATAAAATCATGGGATACACATCTAGAAATATTATTTTATGTTGGTCTACATGCTGAATTGTTTAGAAAAAGCCCTGAGATATAAAATAATTTACTTCAAATCATCAAGACAGGTGGAAGCAGAATTAAGATTTTAAGGGAGATTCCTTACACCACAAACCAGCTCTTTTCACTAAACCCCACTTTAGACTTTCAAGGAATTTGAAATTCACATGAAATATTGGAGAGCCAATAGTCAGATTGCTTTGACTAGATTAAAGAGTTGCTGTAAGAGATAAATGAAAGACCATTGAAGAAGCAAGAATAGGTTAGAATTGTGGCAATTCTTTAATCTAGATTAACACTTTTGAATTAGCAGATATTGGAGACATTTAAATAGTAAATCAAAAGGAAAATACATAACATATAAATTTATAAAGGTATTTATTTTGTGAATAGAAGAATGTCTTTATAGCTTTAAAATGAATATATGCACACATAGTTCAAATCTGTTTTAAGTGAATTTTTTTAAATATGAGGTTAAAAAAATCTTGCATTTTTTTGTATTTATTAGTCCCAAAATTAATATACTAGTCAGTCATCATTATATTTGTCAAAAATAACATCAAAACCTCCAGCAGTACTTGGCTCTCTGATAGCATTTATTTTACTTAACTTAGAGCCTTCATTAATTATATACTTTATTGAATATAACCTCTAGAATACATTTGCTTATTTCAATATTTGCCAATTTTCCCTCCCCTTTCATAGCTGGACAATCTTAATTGATTTTCCTTTTATTCTTATTTTCTTAGTTTTCTTTCTTTTTTATTTCTTTCCCAGTATGTCATTTTTGAGTGAGCAAATGGCACTGGAGTGGGCTTGTTTCATTCTGCATGTGGCAGATATTTGGAATGATGATGTTTCAGTGTCTGACAAGTGCAGGCAAATTTTTGGGCTTCTTCTGAATTCCTATGAGCTCATCTAGGGAACAATGGTAACATACTGCTTCTGCCTATTGAGTAAAGCCCTAAGCTACTGTTCAGAGGTATGCAAATTAGCTCTAAGCTGCTGGTTGCAAATCTTCTTTACAATCTTTCCAAAGTCAAAGGTTCTATGTTTTCTAATTTGTAACTAATTTCTGAGGATAATAACAGACTAATATCTGGAGTTCTGCACTTCTATGATATTTTCAGTATTGTCATAAGCAAGATCAAAGATGAGAAATAAATGGTGATGCTACTCAAATTTATTGGTTAACATAACCTGAAATCTTAATGTTTTCAGAAAATTAAGAATTCCTAAAAGTTTAAGTTCAATCTTTTTATTATTTATCAGAATTTAGCAATAGGATATTCTGTTTAACTAAATATGGTTAATGATGAACTAACTGGTTACTTTGGGTATGTGACTATCACATTCTAAATTGATTAAGAATGTCAATTAAAATACTTATTCCTGAAATTATATTGAATGTAGCATTTAATTGTTTTTTATCTCTTCAGAAAGTATTTTATATTATGCAGCACTTCAGAATCACAAACATTAGGTACTGTCAAATATGAAATTACCTGTGTATTCCATATAAGCTCTGGGTCATCCTAACCTTAACTACTACTGATGACTTGGGTCCCCAGAGCTTTGTTACTTGTCCTTTTTAGGGCTGTGGGTATATCCTTGAAAGAATTAGAGATGATTTCTAATTCCATTAGCATAAGAACCCAATAGAGTTACATTGAGCCTTTTCTGATTTTTCTAGTTGTTAACACTCCCTCATATGCTTTTTCATAGATTTATTGATGTACAATTTGAATAAATCTACTAATCTATCCTCATCCTTACCCCAGGAGAATGCAAACTCTGAGAGCACTATTTCATTTTTGTCCTTGTATCCCCAAGAATAAAAACACTGTTTTGTATGATGAGAACTATCCCTTACATGTAGTATTAAAGTGTTGTTGTGTGATTTTAAGGGAGGCAGAAAAGATACCTCTATGTCCCTTTCCCCAGCCCCTTTCTCCAAGAGAAACTATAATTTTGTCAGAACAGCAATCAGGAGATTGGGAACAGAAATTTATGCAACTGGTTTCTTCAGAGATAGGGGACACTGGGGTATAATTATATTTATCCATGCCCTTAAATATTACTAGTCTAGGAGGTATAGTTTTCAGGTTAATTTCTAATCACCATTTTTAATAAGGGAAAGATGGACCCCAGCTTTACATACAAAGCTTGACTTTTTTTCTACCAAACACTAATTTCACAAAGAAACCATTTATTCATATCAACAGGAAATACCATCGCCTCCTGAAATCATAACAAGTATACATAAAAGAATATATGTTAGGCAAGAATACAGGGAGAAGTCATTCATCAACTGGGAATATGTCAACTTAGTTCAACCAATAGAGAAAGAGTCTTAGAGTTCGTCCAAAGGGAAGTTTCTTGGAGTTTCTAGTGTAGCAACCTGGGGGTAAAGACATGATGGTGACTCTTCTCATGTTTTCTTCAGTTTTTCTTTCTTTACCAACCATAAGTGGGATTGGTCTCTCCTATCTTCTCTCTTAAAGCTGGAAGTCAGAAGTACCTGATTCCCAAAGGTATGAAGATCCTAAAGAAACTTGACCAGACTTGAAAAGCCTGGAACTGGAATGGGAAAAGACTCTCCCACTCTCATCAAAATCATCTTGTTTTTACCCAGGCTCAGGACATAAAATTCCATCAATGAAGAGAGAATTCCATATGAATGGGTTTTGGAATTCTGATTACATTCTCAGATTTTGGTTGTTCAGTCATTTTTCAATCATTCGGACTCTCTATGACACTATTTGGGGTTTTCTTGGCAAAGATAAGGGAGGGATCTGTGATTTCTTTTTCTTGCTCATTTTACAGATGAAGAAATGAGGCAAACAGAGTTTAACAACTTGTTCAGGATCACATAGCTAGAAAATGTCTGGAATCAGATTTAAACACAAGAAGAGTATCCTTCCTAATTTTAAATCTGGTACTCTATCCACTATGCCACCTAATTGCCCCATATTCTCACATACCAGCTACTTAATAAATGTTATTTGGAAGCAGTTTAATGCATCCTAGATCTCAAGTCAGAGGATTCTGAAGTAACATCTTATCTCTGATATTATTATTTAAGGTTGGACAAATTACTTGCTGGCCATGAGTTTCCTCATCTATAAAATTGGAATTTTGGACTCAATTTCAGTCTGAGATAATACAATCCTATGAATTAAAAAGTAAAAGGAATGATGATAATATAATATTAGTCTTCATTCAATCAAAAAGAAATATGAAATATTATGCAATCATTTCTCCTTTTGCAGTCTTCTTTTAGGTAGGGAGTATAAATGATGACTACTTACAAGTCTTTATGCTGACATTTAAATCTAAATTAGTACATACTATGGGTAAAGAGAAAAGATAGGGAAATTAGAAGAGAAATAGTAACATTTGGGGTAAAAAGTGATTCAAATTCTTATCTTTTAGGGACTAAAAAAACTGGACAACATTTTAGAGTCTTTCTTTTCTTCCTTGAAAATTAGTGTGACATTGTGTTCATGTTATGTTTTGAAAAGTACAGAGCAGGGGCAGCTATTTGGTGTAGTATATAGAGCACTGGTCCTGAACTCAGGAGGATCTAAATTCAAATCTGGGCTCAGACACTTAAAAATTCCTGGCTGTGTGACCCTGGGCAAATTATTAATCCCAGTTGCTTAAGGGGAATATTATTATGTGAATATATTATGTGAATAAAAGGGAAAAATACTATCACACACATTTATTCAACTCCACCTGGTCTCCAGTCCCCCACCCCTCCTCACATATACACATGTTCCTGAGTGATGTTGGAAATTTACATATATGCTCACTCATTAAATGATTTATCTTGTTTTCCTCTTCTTTATTTTCCCCTTCCCCTCAATCATGGTTATACTAAAATTTATTTTCTAAATCAGCAAACCTATGTAAGTGTTTAAGTCTCCAAAAGATATTCCTTTATTTATAAATAGGGAATTGGTTTATATTAATATTATAGGAGAAAGATTTAATATTGATCTAATATTTCAAAGTTTTTTTTTAATGGGAATCAGGAATGTAAGAAAATCCCATGTGTATTAGATGTTTTATTTCATGAGATTCTCTGAAATATTTTTTTAAAAAAGATTGGGAAAACAAAAATAGTAAAGTAACCCTATTTCTTTCAAGTCATATTAAGAAAAAAGGAAAACTCTGTTTTATTCCTTCCCTCTTTCATATACCCCTTCCCCATTACATGCACACTCAGCTCTTCTGTTTAATAAATAAAAACAAGTATAGAAATGTCTATATAGACCTGTGATAGATGTAGTGTAAGGAGGGAGTATCAGTATGTCAAAACTAAAATGTTAAAACTTCAGAAGGTTAAATTAATTTATGTTATCATTCACATGAAGTCTATGTTAGTATCCTCAGAGAATTATAAAAGTTATACAGCCTTTGAAAATCAGTCACCTGTTCAAGCACATATGCCAAAATGTTAGTCTAGATGGCATCTACTGCCTGTCAGCTTCCATCCTTTCTCTACAACTCATTTTGTACCGCTTGATAGGAATAAAGCAGAGAATCCAGATAGTATGCATATAAGGAAGAGAAGAGGAAAGTTGGGAAGACAATGAAAAGTAAATTCACAATGATATATATTTTATAAAAATTACTATTCTAAACTGGAGTTTTACAACACCTTCTTTGTGTGTTTTGTGAAATGCACAATAACTGACAATATCATTTTCTATGATGGCCTTTAAAATACTGGCAGTTTCAATAATAATGTATATGCTTTTACTCTCAAGTGTTTATATTCTGTGTAATAGACATGATTCTAAATGTACATTTTGATGAGCTATATTCATCAATATTTGTTTAAATTTGTGATATGTCCTTCTTATACCAGAACCAATATATAGAATTCTTACTCACATGTAAAATATCAGACACACACATACACATGGCATAATACAGATGATATTTTGCATTAAGTGAATTTTTGCTTTTTTGAATTACTTTTAAACAGCATAAAAACTTTTAAGATGATTAGAAAAATCCTAAAAGACTAAAAAAACATTATTGTGAATCACTGTATTAAATCATCAACATGCCAAAGGATATGATGATTACAAAGATTTTGAAATACATCTCTTTTCAACAATCATCAGAAACATTTATCTTCTGAAGAAAATAATCTTTCATTTTCTCCTTAATTATTTTAGGGCCTATTATTGGAGATGAAACTGATAGCTTCTATAATTTTACTTTATGACATTTTCAGAGAAATAGGGAAGTTTTGTTAAGCATTAAGAAATAACCTAGAAATTATCCAGTTGAATATTTTTATTTTATAGATGAAGAAACCAAGGCCAGAAAAGTGAAATAATTTGAAAATAGGTTGAGTACCATGAACTGGGAAAATCTAACTCAACCAATCATCTCAAAAGCATTAGGCCTATTCTTTAAGGTTCTGATTGAGATTCATTGATTCAAATCTCTGCCAGATATAATTTGTTCAAGATGTAATATTAACTTTTAAGATTAAAAGTGAATATTCACATCTAAACCAGTTAAAAGAATTTTTTTCTGTATGCTTCATCACATCTATGACTGATGATAGCAAAATTAAAAACTCAATGTCCCTTGACCTTTTCTATGCTCTTATCATCCCTCCTTGTTGGAACCCAGTGCTTAGTATTTGTGTTATCAGATTGCTGCTTAAGTACATACTGCAGTGTGTTACATGATCATCTTCTTTGGCTGTTATATCATGTGCTGAATTTTTTGCCCTGCCCCATTCTCATTTCTATGATTTTTAGTCCTTAGCTAATGATCTGGAGGTAAGGATTTAGTGTAATTAACAATGCATTGTCAGTGAAAGTTGAAATAAAAGCTTAAGTCCTTTCATGGTTATGCACATATTTGTATGCTTTTAAAATGATGTTCAGAAAAGGCATTTTCATATCACAAATTAATTTCTGATTGTAGAATTTCAAATACTGTGGCAGAAGGATAGAAAATATTGTGTGCATATTTGCGTGGTATTTTTAAATGACGTTCAGAAAAGGCATTTCCATATCACAAATTAATTTCTGATTGTAGATTTTCAAATACTATGGCAGAAGGGAAGAAAGACATTTGGAGACTGATATTCTTGGTGCCCTTCAAATTATACTACTTAGATTCTATGCATAAAGTCCATTCTACATATCTATATAAAAATAGCACTTATGGGATTAAGTAAGTTAAAAAATATACCTTGCTTTTAGAGGGGATTAGGGAAGGGATAATAATTTGTACTGTGAAAATAATTGCATCATGAAAAACATGTACAAGCATATTTTATTTAAACAAGTATCTAATTCCAGAACCTCTAAACCTTAAATGGTGTATATCTCTTACTGTATTTGAAGCAAACTGTACAAAAACAAAAAATATGATGAAATTATACTTCAGAGGATCTGTTCTACATGAGCCTTTGTGTCAATTTCCATGCTTCTGGATAAATACTATCTCCTAAGAATATGTAGTCATTCGACTTTCAATCCACTTGTCTACCTTCAAAATATTTTTCTTTCCTTGAAGAGGAGAGTTTTATATTTAGGCAGTGAAATTGCAAGTTAATTGGTTTATCTTTACTACAGGGAACAGATCTTTAGCAAAAATTAAATATGCTTCCACTTTTATAAAGGAATAACATTGAGAGAGAAAGGTTGTCTAAAAATTACATTTTTCTTTTATTTTTATTCTAAAAGTATTTTTTCTGAGTTATTACTAAAAAAGAGTCCATTTTAAATTAAAACACATTTTAAGTTTTCTAGAACAGCTTCATTTCTTTGAAAAATGTTATTTTTATTCTACAAATTAGGAATGAAAGGCAGATATAATGGCCACAAATCACCTTCACTTACTGCTTATTTGTTGAAAAAAGTTATACTAGTTTGGGTCTCCAGAAATCAACACAATATTAATTATTGAAGGAATTATGCTTGAAATATCTAATATATGTCCCAAGTTATAGCCACTATTAGAAATGTTATGCATTGTATTACATTACCTGTCATCTAGGGGTGGGGGGTGGGGGGAAGGAAAGGAAAAGCTTGGGAAAAAAAAGTTTTTTTGCAAAGGTCAATGTTGAAAGGTCACTCATATGTTTTGTAAATAAAAAGCTTTATATATAAAAAAAAGAAATGTTATGCATTTTTTAAATCAGCAAAAGCATAGCTTGTGAAATACAAATCATGTTGAGACATATTTAGTTGTTCTTAAATTTGGAGAACATTGTTCACACACTAAAACAATACACAAAATGTAGTTAATTCAATCACATTCATATTTTATAATTACAATAGAATCAAAGCTAAACCAAAATGTGTTTCTAATGTATTGAAAATCATTGTGTATTGGTTTTGATGGTTTTGAACTTTCTTTGATAACTTTATAACCCCTCAGCTACTGCTGCTCTCATTTCCTGGCACACTTTTACTCCACATTTAAAGAGGAAATTTTCTTGTTTCCAATTAGGAAATGATGAATTCATTCCCCCACACACACACCTTGAGAAAAGAAAGGAAAAAAGTGAGAGGAATATATAGTCAAGCCGGCAAAGTGAAGCCAGGAAGCTACTCCAGCTCTTTCAGTTTCCCTTGAAAGGCACGTGAAGCCACGCCTCTGATGAACAGATTCTGATGTAATGAAACCACTTTCCAGACCAAGATAGATTGGAAAAAGCATCAAGAAAGGCAGTTTCACTGGAGTGAAAAAGGAGTTCAGCCCAGCTTATACAGTCTGGGAAAGGAAATCAACAACTGAGATCCTCAGTCTTGGCTCAGTAGAGAACAGAGCAGTGGGTGAGCCTCCAGTCCCAACTCAGTAAGTGAACTCTGGGAAACCGGGCTGTTTCCTGAACAGAGAAGGCAAAGCTAACCTCTACAAACACAAAGGGGCCCTGTGCTCAATGTCAAGGCTCAGGGAGACACAGGAAGCTTGGGACAATGCCCCCTTTACCCCAGGAGCAGTGTTCCACCTTAAAAGTAGAACAATAGTAAATACCAAAAGAAAAGTTAACAAAATGAGCAAGAAACAGAAAAGAACCTTGACCATAGAAAGCTGCTATGGTGACTGGGAAGACTAAAACACTAAAATGACAAAATGTCCACAGAGGAAATCTCAAAGTGATATGGAACCAAAGAAGTTTCATGGAAGTGCTCATAAAATACTTTAAAAGGAAAATGAGATAGGTAGAAGAAAAGGTGAGAAAAGAAATGAGAAGTATGCAAGAGAGAGTCAACAACTTGGAAAAGGAAGACAATTCCTTAAAAAATACAGTTGACCAAATTTTAAAAAATCCAATGAAGAAGAAATAAAAGAAAAATTAACCAATTGGAAAAAGAAATACAAAAGCTAATTGAAGACAATCATGCATTAAAAATTCAAAGGGGCAAATGGAAGCTACTGACTCTAGGAGACATGAAGAATCAGTCAAACAAGCTAAAAAGAATAAAAACGTGGAAGAAAAAGAGAAATACCTCATTAGAAGAAGCACTAATCTGGAAAATAAATCCAGAAGAGACAATATAAAAATGATTAATCTATCTGAGGGTCATGATAAAAAAAGAGCCTGGATAGTATTCTTCAAGAGATCATCAAGGAAAACTGCCCCAATATTCTGGAAACAAAGGTGAAAACAGTCACTTAAAGAATCTATCTTTGGAAAGAGATGTCACAAGGAAAATCTCAAGAAATATTGTTGCAAAACTCAAAAACTGCAATTTCATGGAAAAAATACTTTAACCTGCTGAATAAAAATCATTCAAATATCAAGGAACAGTCAGGATTACTCAGGTTGTGAAAGCTTTTACAATAAAGTATCAGAGCTCCTAGAATACCATATTTAGGAAGGCAAAGGACGTGGGCCTGAAACACAGCAAGACTGATAATCTTTCAGGGGAGGCAATGGATTATCAATAAAACAAGAAACTTTCAATCATTTCTATTGAGAAAACCAGAACTAAATATAAAATTTAATTCAATTTAAATTTAAATTAACTCAATTTACATTTACTTTAAATTTAAATTAGCACAGGGTTAAAGAGAAGCATAGAAAGGTAAACAGGGGAAAATATATATTATTTAAAGATTAAATTGCTTATATCCCTAGATGGGAAAGTGATATCTATAACTCTTGGTATGGTACTGGCACAGCAGAGGGGGGGGGGATCACATGGATGGAGGATATGTTTGGGAATGGTCTCTGATGTAATGCTATAAAAAAGATATTAAGGAATGGAAAAAAGTCTGTACTGGAAAAAGAGAACAGGGGAAGTATTTGTGAAAAATCAGATCACTTGAAGAGGCACAAAAGATTTATTACACTCAAGGAAAGAAGTGAGAAGATGAGCATTGTCTGAAGCTTGATATCATTAGTTTTGGCTCTAGGAGGGAATATCTTAGTAATTAAGTTGGGTATAGAAATTTATCTAACTCTTTTAAAATGTAGGAGAAGAAAGAGGAAAGGAAATGGAGGAACTGAATAGAAGGGAGGGCAGAAATATTAGGAAAAAATATAAGAGAAGGGGGAAGGGTGATAGAAGATAAAGCAGTGGGTGGGGTGGTCAAAAAAACAACACTACTAAGGACAGTGTGAAGAACAAGAGTGTATACAGGGGAGAAAATAGAATGGAGGGAAATACAGATCTGGTAATCATAACTGTGAATGTGATTGGAAATGGAAACTAATACCAGAGTAGATTAAAAAAACAGAATTCTACAATACGTTGTTTATAAGAAACACATTTGACACAGAGAGACACATACAGAGTAACAATAAAAGACTGGTACAAAATTATTATGCTTCAGCAGCAGAAAAAAAATGTTGGGGTAGCAATTCTATCTTAGATAAAGCAAAAGTAATAGTAGATCTAATTAAAAGAAATTAGGAAGGAAAGTACATCTTGATAAAGTGTAATATAAACAATGAAATAATGAGGATATTAAATATATATGCACCAAGTGGTGGAATTCAAATTCATACTAGTTCCTCGAGAAGATATTAAACTAGTTACAGGAAGAAATAGACAGCAAAACTATATTAGTGGGGGACCTCACCTTTCCCCTCTCAGAATCAGACAAATCTAATCACAAAATAAACAAGAAAGAAACTAGGGAGGTTAATAGAATCATAGAAAACCTGGATATGAAATATCTGTGGAGAAAACTGAATAGATACAGAAAGTACAGCAGTACATGGCAGCTACACAAAAACTGACCATGTAATGGCACATAAAAACCTCACAATCAAATGCAGAATGGCAGAAATAGTAAAAGTTTCCTTTTAAGACCACAATGCAATAAAATTTTATTCAATAAAGGTCCAGGGAAAGATAGACTAAAAACTAATTGGAAATTAAATAATGTAATTCTAAAAATGAGCATGTCAAAGAACAAATCAAAGAAACAATCCATAATTTTATCCAAGAGAATGACCATAATGAGACAATATACCATAGGTTTTATGGGATATAGCCAAAGAAATTCTTAGGGAAATTTTTATATCTCTTAATAGATATATGTATATAAAAAAGAGATCGATGAATGGAGCACACAACTAAAAAAGCCAGAAAAAATACAAATTTAAAACTCCCATTTGAATACCAAATTAGAAATTCTGAAACTCAAAGGAGAGATTAATAACATAGAAACTAAAAGAAAAAAATCTATTGATCTAATTAATAAAACTAAGTTGTTTTTATGAAAAACAAAACCAACAAAATAGATAAACCTTTGGTAAATTTGATTAGACAAAAGGAAAGAGGAAAAAAATCACCAGCATGAAAAATGAAAAGGGTGAATTTACTGCCAATGAAAAAGAAATGAACGCAATAATTAGGAGCTATTTTGCTCAACTATATGGCAGCAAGTATGACAATCTAAGCAAAATGGATTAACATGTTTAAAAAATATAAATTGCCCTGATTAACAGAAGAGGAAATAAATTACTTAAATAGTCCAATTTTCAAACAAGAACTCAGATAAGGCATTAATGAACTCCCTAAGAAAAATATCTCCAAGGCTGGATACATTCACAAATGAATTCTACTAAACATTTAATAAACGAATAATTCCCATATTACATAAAGTGTTTGGAAAAACAGGTAAAGAAAGAATCTTGTCAAATTCCTTCTCTGACACAAATATGGTAATATCACCTCAGCCAGAAAGAGCCAAAATAGAAAAAGAAAATTACAGACCAATCTCCTTAATATTTATGCAAAAATTTTAAATAAAGAGATTACATCAACTTATCATCACTTTGATATACAATGCCCAAGTGGGATTTATACCAGGAATGCAGGGCTGATTCAATATCAGGAAAACTATTACCATGGTTGACCATATCAATAACAAAACCGATAAAAATCATATGAAAATCTCAATACATGCAGACAAAGCTTTTGATATAATATAGTACCCATTCCTTTTAAAAACATTAGAGAGCATAGGCCTAAGGGGAGTTTTCCTTAAAATAATAAGTAGTATCTATCTAAATCCATCAGTAGAGGGGACTTCCTTCCGGGGGTGGAGCCATGGTGGCGGAGATCAGACAGGATTCTCTGTAACCTCCTCTAACCTCCCCTCAAACCAAAAAAATATGAAGCCTCTAGACTGATTCTGAAGCAAAAAAATCCACAATATCCGGAGAACAACACGATTCTACAAGAAGATACTCTGGAAGAACCTCAAAACAGGTCTGTTTTAATGGGGCAGGGGGTGGCCTAGAATAATACACCATGACCAAGTAGGATTTATACCAGGAATGCAGGGATGGTTCAATATTAGGAAAACTATTAACATAATTGACTATATTAAACAGGTCTGTTTTAATGGGGCAGGGAGTGGCCTACTGAACACAGACTGCAGCACAGGGAGACCAGGGCAGGGAGCTGGAGCAGGGAGCTGGAAGAGGAGTCAGAACAGGAGTGGGATTGTTGTGCTTTTCACACACCTGGGAGTCTTCTGTGAGCCTCTTGGAACAATTTGTCCTGATTGTGGGCAGGTGGTTTGGAGGGTCTGCCTTTTGAGGGGGATAGATTGTGAAACACTGAACCCCTGATGAGCATCGTAACTAGCTGCCATTACACAGCACCTTAAAGCAATCAATCAAACAACAGGTCTGATAAGCACCAGAAATAATTCAATCAGCAGAGCTGCCCAGCCCCTGACATAATTCAATCAGCAGAACTGCCCAGTTCCTGAAATAACTCAATCAGCAGAACTGCCCCAGGGCAAATTAAAGCAGCTGTCCCACCTTTGCCCTAAACAGACCTCACACCATTAAAAAAAAAATGAATAAAAAACCAAAAAGAGCTCTCACCATAGACAACTTTTATGGAGAGAGGGAAGAACAGACCTCAAATCCTGAGGCCCCTAAAGGTAAAGCAACTCCAGAAAAAGCCCCAAAGAGAGACATAAATTGGTCTCCATGTCACAAGGCTTTCTTTGAAGATTGCATAAAAAAATCTTAAAAGAGAGTTAGAAGAAACATGGGGAAATGAAATGAGATCACTGCAAAATAAAATAGAGAAAATGGAAAAAGAATGCAATGAACAAAAAAATGTAATTGGTCAATTGCAAAAGGAACTAAAAACAGTAACTGAAGAAAATAAGACATTAAAAATTAGAATCGAACAATTGGAAATTAATGACTCATCAAGACTTCAAGAATCAGTTGAACAAAAACAAAAAAATGAAAAGATAGAGAAAAACATGAAATATCTCCTAGGAAAAACAACTGACCTGGAAAATAGATCTAGGAGAGACAATCTAAGGATTATAGGGCTTCCTGAAAGCCATGATGAAAAAAAGAACCTGGACACTATATTCCAGGAAATCATAAAAGAAAACTGCCCTGATATTTTACACCCAGAAGGCAAAATACTCCTTGAAACAATCCACCGATCACCTCCTGAAAGAAACCCAAAAATTAAGTCCCCCAGAAATATTGTGGCTAAATTCCAGAACTATCATACCAAGGAAAAGATATTACAAGAAGCCAGAAAGAAACAATTTAAATATCGGGGAGCT